>JABSTQ010004264.1:0-28382 GCA_013358835.2 Ixodes persulcatus
CTGGGAGCATAGCAGCAGCGAGGAGGACGTCAGACCGCGAGGCCGGCAACTTCTGACACCATGTTGTGACCGTAAGGGTCCGTGTGCGACCCCATGGTCGCCCGGCAGAAAGAACACAACCACCCCGTGTGACAGCTCGCTAAAAAGTGCCTTTATATGGAAATCCACAACCGGAAGAAACCCCGTTTCCGGTAGTATAGCAATACAACGCCTGGCGCCATCTATTGACAGGTGTCCTCACTACAGTTTAGGGCATAATTGCTTGTAGATGTTTGGATATTTTTTCGAAAGTCGTCTTGAACAACAATAATAATTATATCTTAGGACTACACTTACCTGGGCTATTCATAGATCATTCCTAAAGGACACATGCAAAGAAAAAAAAACATTTTTTTTAAACAGCCTAGATGGAAAAACGATATCATAAAACGATTTTACAACGAAGGAAAAAATATTTAGAGCTATATTTACGGCGGTATACGAATTTGTAGTTGGCGCCCGCGTGCGCCGCAGAAAAGTGGCCCTTATTTATCACGCGACGGGAAAATCTTGTTACTGTTCTGATGAACTCGGTCTTGTTGTTCTGCCGTGCCCACATACGGTTTTTCAATGTGCCTGCGACTGTGTTTCTGTTATCAAACTACTGCTGTGCCTTTCGGGAGATGTCGAGGAGAACCCTGGACCAACTACTGAGGAAATGTTTAGCGAAATGAAAAAAATGATAGAGTCCAAGAAAGACATTCTTAACAAGGTGGTCGACAGGCAGCAGGACATCCTTAAGACAGTAACAGAAGTCAGAGAAAAACAGAACTCTGCTGATGCGTCGTTCAAGCAGCTCGAAACCAGACTCAGCACTATTGAAGGGAAGCTCTCTGATGTAGGTGAAACACGTAAAACGGTTCAAGCAATGGAAAATGAAGTCTGCAATCTTCACTCACAAATGAAGTCCCTTACGATAAAATTTGATAACCTAGAAAATCGCTCTCGGAAAAATAACCTTATAGTTAGAGGCATAAAAGAGGCGGAGCACGAAACGGAACATACTTTGCTAAACAATATTAATGAAAACATTTTTCAGGGTATGCTGGGTGCTAAGGCAGAGACTATTGAAAGAATGCACAGGTTGGGTATGAAGCAGCCTAACAGGGATCGTCCGGTCATAATAACGTTCACAGACCACAAAGAAAAGGCCGCAATAAGGAAAAACTGTCACAAGTTGAAAGGCAGTAAGATAAGTGTATCTGATGACTACTCAAAAAGGCTTCTTGAGATTCGTAAGAATCTTTAGGACAGTGCGGCAGAGGAAAAGAAGCAAGGAGCCAAGGTAAAGTTGCTCTACGATAAACTTAAGGTGAACACTACCACCTATAGCTGGGACGAAAATACCCAGAGCAGATACAAGTGCCACGCGTCACCGTCCCTACCTACCAATGACGCTGAGGGCAATGCGTGACGACGAGCGTTACCAGAAAGAAGGGCGGGTTCAGAGGTAGCTGACTGTAACCAGGAATTCATTTTATTAAACATTAACGCACGAAGTGTGGTGAATAAGGTTGTTGACCTCGAAAGCCTCATTTTGACTTACTCGCCTCATGTTATTGTCGTAACGGAGACCTGGCTGAACCCTGACATTGCAGACCATGAAATAGTTCCACCGGGGTACCGGATGCTTCGAAAAGACCGTGATAGACGAGGGGGAGGTGTGGCAGTGATCCTTAGGGACGAACTTCTCGTAACCAGACTAGCTGACATTCCCGATCTGGAATGCTTATGGGTTAAGACAGGTCTGGGAGAAGTAACTATAGTAATAGGAGCATGCTATCGCCCCCCTAACTCTGATTCTTCGTTCTTTATCAAGTTAAACGAGTACGTTACGAAAAATAATTTAGGGGAGCGGAACCTAATCCTTGCAGGGGACTTCAACACGCCTGAAATTGATTGGTCGTCCACCTACCCAGTTCCGCTTTCGTCACAGGCTGAACCTTTGGTTGACATGGCTTTTTTTCACAACCTGACCCAGCTAGTGAAGTGTGAAACTCGCGTGTGTGGTTCCGCCAGATCTACGTTGGACTTAGTATTCGTCAGCAACAATCTAGCACAGAAAGACCCTGTCATTTCCGCTCTTGACGCCATTTCTGACCATAAAACTGTTCACTTGTCCCTTTCCATCGCTGCGGAACCTGAGAAACAGAGCAAAACAGTGTATGTCCCTGATTTTGCACGGGCCAATGATGTTTGTATTCTTGACGAACTGGATGACGCTTTCTGTGAGTTTTCAGCCATTAGCGACTCTCTTCAATGCAATGTGGATGAGCTCTGGCTTTTTTTTAAATCATTGGTACTACGGTGCATCAAAGATTATGTGCCTAAAATTAAAAAAACGATGCACAAAAAGAGTCCCTGGATGACGCGCGACATCATCCACTTGGTACGTAAAATTCACAGAGTAAAGAAAAGTTGTAAGAGACACCCTAACAACGACAGGAGCCGTAATCTGTACGACCTCAGACAGCATTTGAAAGAAAGCATTGAAGCGGCTAAACAGAAATACCATTCTGTAACACTGCCAAATTTTATGCTGACATCACCAGCTAAATTTTGGAGGTACCTCTCGCCCCGTAAACAGACGATCAGTAGTCTTAAAGTGGCCGGGGAGCATGTGAGTGATAATGCAAAACTGGCAAACTGTTTCAATCTCTTCTTTAAATCTACGTTCACAATAGATAATAACACGCACCCCACTTTTGACGCGCCGACGAATACCCCTCCGTTGAATGACTTAACAATCTGTGAAGATGGAATCTTTTCTTTGTTGCTCGATCTCGACGTTAAAAAATCTACCGGGATAGATAACGTTCCGAACGCTTTTCTACGCCGTTATGCCGAATGGTGTGCAAAATATCTTACAGTTATTTTTCGGAGGTCTCTAGATAGCGGCAGGGTACCCACAGAGTGGAAGTACGCAAAAGTTATCCCTGTTTTCAAGGCCGAAGATCGTGAGCTTGTGACAAATTACCGACCAATTTCACTGTTGTGTACTGCGGGGAAAGTATTGGAACATGTATTATTTACGCATATTTGTCATTTTTTAGAATCAAATAGCTTACTGCATCCTCGGCAACACGGTTTCCGCAAAGCTCTGTCTACTTCCACTAAGTTGGTTGAAACCACGCATTATTTTTCTGAGATCTTAAACCGTCGTGGCAAGGTAGACGTGGTTTTCTTGGACTTCTCAAAAGCTTTCGACCAAGTATCCCACCCGAAGTTATTAATAAAACTGAAAGCAATCTTAAGGAACGACATGATTACAAATTGGATTAGTGACTACTTAACACTTCGTCGACAGGGGGTTGTCATAGATGGATCAATTTCCGAACCTGTTTTCGTTGACTCTGGAGTGCCTCAGGGATTCGTTCTTGGACCGTTACTTTTTTTGATATTCATTAATGACATCCCAGATGATATACCAGTCCAGATTAACCTTTTCGCCGACGACTGTGTTCTTTACACTGAAATTTCTAGCCCTGCCGATCATCTTCTCATCAATGCCTCCCTGGCAAAAATTAATTTATGGTGCGCGAAGTGGCAAATGACTCTTAATGCGAAAAAAACAGTATTTATGAATATCACACGAAAAAAAACCATTTCACATTTTTCTTACTCAATAGACGGTGTACCTTTGCAAAAAGTTGAATCATTCAAGTACCTAGGGGTGATCATTACATCGGATCTACGATGGAACGATCACATTGACTACATCTCAAGACGTGCTTTCCAAAAGCTAGGCTACCTGAGACGATCCCTGGGGCGCTCCAGTGTATCGGCGAAGCTGACTGCATTCCAGACCTACGTGCGACCCATTCTTGAATATGCAGGAGTGGTCTGGGATCCGCACACCGAACTAAACAAAAATAAACTGGAAAAAATACAAAGAAGGGCGGTAAGGTTTATCTACAGCTCCTATAGCTGGTCTGTGTCTCCCAGCCAGCTCCTGCAAAATGCCAACCTGGATAGCCTTGAAAATAGACGACGGAGGGATCGACTAAAATTCTTATATCTAATCATTAATGACCAGCTAAAGATTAACAAAAACAAGCATATCTCATTCTTTCAGCCACGATTAACAAGACGATCACATCAACTGTCAATAAGGGAATTTTCCGCTAAAAACAATGTATTTCATCATTCATTTTTTCCACGTACTGTTAGAGAATGGAATTCCCTGCCAGCCGACGCTGTGAACAGTCCAACATTGTCTTCATTCCTCTCCCAAATCCGTTAGAAATGTATATAGTTGTTGTACTTGTGAGTTGCATCTTGATTGTGTATTATGCATTCTATATTCGTGAGTGTTTTCAGATGGGATTGGATGAGCCAGTCACTTTGCTTGTCTGTGTCGCGTTGCAGCAAGGCGCTGCCGAGATTTTGAACTGTGTATAACGGCACTTTTTCTCTTTTTTTCCAATATGTACAGTTTCACTCCTGCTACCGCCTCCACGAGGTGAGCAGTATTAATAAATAAATAAATAAATAAATAATACGGCACCTGAAAAAAAGTATTTGAAGTATACAACCACTACAACTCGCATTGGCTGGTGCCATTAAATAATGTTATCTCTGAATTAAAATAAGTACAGTGGACTTGCAATAATTCAAACCCTGATATTTTGTGCTGCCGGTTATTTCAAACGAATTTTAAAATTTGGTTGCCCCACAATGTTTTTAATGCATTTATAAGCTGCTTAATTCAAACAATGTTTTCGCTCAATTCGCACGATTTGTCCATCACGTCAAAAAAGGAGTTCTTGTGCTTCGCCTTGCCACAGCCTTGCACAAAGGACCAAAGTCAAAGTCAAATTGGACGTTTTAATGATTTATACAGCGTAAGGTTGGTTTGCCAGTAGGGGCGACACTGGTTTACACTGTAGATGAGCAAATTTGCCAGTGCAGTACGACTGCTAACCTGGGGTCTTTAACGTGCTCACGCAGTAGTGATACACGACCGCACGCCGGTACGATGCTCATCCAGATCAAAACGGGCAGATCGAAACCGGGAGATCTCATTTCATTAGGGACTTTTCGTGTATCGCATACGCTGTGGATTTCTGGTCTTGTGCATGGCCGCCAGCTCAATCTGTGCTCAATTTGGCGGAAAAAGCTCCCGCTATTGATGAAGAACTTTATAGTACAGTCTACGGAAAATCTTGTGCTTGCGCTCTTTCGGAAGCTTAATCTGTGCTGCGGAAGCTCAATCTGTGCTCAATTTGGCGGAAAAAGCTCCCGCTATTGATGAAGAACTTTATAGTACAGTCTACGGAAAATCTTGTGCTTGCGCTCTTTCGGAAGCTTCCTATGGCCTCTAAAAGTAACTTGTTCATCTTTGTTTGAAGTATAACAAAAAAACTAAGATTAATAAGTGACTTTTAGAGCCTTAAGGGAACTCCTGAAAAAGCGAAAGCAGACGTGATAGACCTGTGCGCCGGTCAGATGACGGCGGCGGCGGCGCTCCGAAGCACACAAACTTGTGCGGCGACGGCGGCGTGGAGAAACGCGTTGAAGCGGCGTCGTACAATGCTCAGCGTGTAGCGGCGGCGTGGCTTTGCAGCGCCGGCGACGCAGGGCGGCGGCGCGCGGGCCTACCACGTGACCTGCGGCGGCTCCGGCGGGTGCCAACTACAAATTCGTATAGCGCCGTAAATATAGCTCTAAATTTTTTTTGTCTTCGTTGTAAAATCGTTTTATGATATCTTTTTTCCTCTAAGCTGTTTAAAAAAAATGTTTTTTTCTTTGCATGTGTCCTTTAAAAAGTTTAACATCTCTACCATAAATAGCTTCGGCTATAGCGCGGTTCAAATATGGCACAAACGACAATTGTCAAAAACCCGTCGTCCTTCCTCGCTCCATCAGGAATTTATTTCTTTAAAACAAAGCATGCCACAGCATTGAAATAAACGGCACTGTCTTTTGCAAGGAATGCGGCACCGCATGTAAAAATGCGAAAAAAAATTACGAATGTATCTCACTGCTTGAATCCAAATGAAACCGCCCGCCGGTCTTTCGAAGTTCGAACTTTTACCCTAAAAGTTCGAAGTTCGTCGAACTTTCGACTTTTCAGGAATCGAAAGTTCAACAATTTTCGAATTCTTTAGAGTAATAAGTTCGAAAGTTAGAAAATTATCAAATTTTTTGTCTATCATGTTCGAAAGTTCGACAAGCATCGAATTTTGCAGCGTAATAAGTTCGAAATTTCGAAAGGTGTTTAACTTCGTAGTTTAACAAGTTCGAAAATTCGACATTCGTTGAATTTCTCGGTATGGAAAGTTCAAACATTCGAAATCTTTCGAACCGCTTGATTCAATCATCGAACCTTCGGTTCGAAAAAAGTTCGCGGCAACCCTAATTTTGACGTTTTACGGACGTGTTGTCTCGGATGTCGAAGTAATATTTGAGATATTTTGACTGTGGTAGTCGAAATAGTCACTGCCTTTTAGATTCAATTCCCATTGGTGCAAATCTTTTTTTCATGCTTTCTTCAATCATTTTGTGGTACACATTTGCAGTTTTAACATTATTGTTTGTTTAAACAAGTTATTAATTGATTTCTCGTTGCTTTCTTTGCCTACAAAATGCTGATGACTGATAGACGTGAGAGGAGGATAACCAGGATGCATACAAAAACATAGTAGCGCTTGACACGAGGACAGGGGAGGACACTGGACAACAAAGAGCACTGATAATAGTGTGAGCGCGTTGTGTTGTCCAGTCTCCTCCTTTGTCCTCGTGTCAAGCGCTACCATGTTTTTAAATTCCCAGCACCAACTCGCCCAACAATCTGCACTGATCAGGATACATACGTCTTCTACTCAGTTTGCAAATGGAATCTGTAACCGTACTGTCGCGACGGGTTATAACGAAATAGAGGCTACAGCGAAGCGATCACGATTTCCCATTCCTGTTTGCACTTTTTCAAAGCATTTCTGTCTGTTTAGTGAAGGAAATTGAGCGGCTCCCTCGGATATACGGAAGAGAAATTTTTTTGATAATTTAAAAAAAAGAATAAAATTCAGAAAGTTTACTAAGGGCCGGTTGCACAAATGTCGCTTACCTTAACCCAAAGCTGCCCCTTCCTAAGTTGGCTTAGCATCCTAAATCTAGCTTGGTTAAGCACGGGTTTAAATTCCAATTGCACCAAGATTAACTCGGATTTACAAATGCGCCCCTAGCTGAACGCTATATTGGCGTAGGGAATGTAGGGCAGAGGTGAGCATTTTAGGTCGCCCTCACTCACCTTCACAGCCATACTCACCTAAACCCTCACAGCTACACTCACCTTCAGCCCCTCACTAACCCTCATCCTCACAGTCACACTCTCCTTCAGCCCTTCACACACACTCACTGAACCTCACGGCCCTCATTCCCCTCACGCACTCATGGCCCTCACGCACTCATGGCCCTCACGCACTCGTTCCCCTCACGAACTCATGGCCCTCACACACTCACGGCCCTCACACCCCTCAGGCACTCACCACCCTCAAGAATTCATGGCCCTCACACACTCATGGTTCTCACGCCACTCAGGCCTGCTTCAGACGGGGCAATTGCGTCCAGCAACTTGACATTGCAACACCAGCAACACGGGCCGCCCCTCTGCATTTTGCCATCATCATCACGAAATTTTATTTTTCTTGCACTATTTAGACACATAGTTATGTGCTATAAACGTGTTTTATGCATTTAAATCTTGTTGAGAATACCAATGCATCTTTCGGAAACAGTTTATTTCCAAAAACGATCAATTTCAAACAAGAACGAAGTCTTTTGTTATCATCACTAGCACGAGGTATTACGTGACAATATTGCACCCCTGATTGGCTGCAGCCGCTTCAAACGTCTTCGAATTGCTCCGAGTTGCTCGCTTGTTTCGAGCCGGACCCTATCTCAGCAATTCGTGTCGATCCAGGGAAAGCTAGGGAACAACCCGCCAGCAACACCATAATTGCTGAAAAAGTTGTTCCGTCTGAAGCGGGCCTCACACACTCGCCAGCCTCACGCCCCTCACGCACTCATGGCCCTCACACCCCTCACGCACTCACCGCCCTCATACCCCTCACGCCCCTCACGCACTTATGCCCCTCACACGCCTCACGCCCTCATGGCCCTCACACCCCTCACACACTCACGGTCTTTACAGCCCTCACAACCCTCACTCACCCTCACTCTCATAAACTTTCCTTGTTCAGAAATTCACTCACCTGTGAAGATGAGGGTGAGTGAGGGCCTTGATGAGTGAGGTTTGCCGAGGTATAATGTAGGTACAGACAGAGCGAACTAGGGAACGCTCAGAGGGACGAATACAATTGGCGGAGAGGATTCACGTGGTGTAAACAAACACACTACCATGATACTTGGCGCCGGTGGCTGATTTTCGCTGTGTTTCTTCGGTGAGTAAACCAATCAAACGTCTCCAAAGGTAATCCTTTGTACGCTGAGCTTTCAAAGTCGAGAAGCAAAGCTTTAATTAAACACGAAATCTCTTTAAATGTGTGATTGTGTGTTTTCAGGGTGTCTAGCGACCGGGAAAACCGGGAATTGTCAGGGAAACTTTAATTACCGGGGAAAATCAGGGAATTGTCAGGGCTATTTTCCAAAAGCGAGCCCAGTCAGGGAAAATGAGCCGGAAACGCCATCGAGTGCCCTGAGCAACGAGTTGAGGACTTGGGGGCGGAAGAATATGCAAGAAATTCTGCTTTGAGCGGAGCGCGGGCTCTGCTCGCCCAATGTAGAGTGTGCTTCCCGATGCAAAGGGAACAGCCGACAAATTCAGTCCAAGCCATGCATTGGATTGGATTGGATTGAATTGAATGTGCGACACTAGGCTAGATCCAGTTAAAGCCACTAGATTTAGTAACAAATGGGAAAGCCGCAGACCGCAATTCAATCAAAGCTGAAAGTATCCGAAAGTGTGCATCTGGCGGCCATGCGGCCATGCATTCGGTTATTGACGTGTGTGGTTGAGCGTCGTGTTTTCATCGCATTTCCAAAAGTGGCCTCTTCGCTGACGATGTCGGCGGCGAGGAAGTGCTCGTTAAATCCGGACTGGACGAACCCGAATATTTTGGAATATGCAAGTTGGTATAAGCCCGTGCAAAATGGCCCTCAGAGTGCTCAATGCTCAATGCCTTGTGTTGTAATGGTCTCATATTTTTCACCGCCTCTACAGTGGTTATGGAATTTCATCTGAAATTGTCAGGGAAAACCTGGAAAAGTCAGGGAATTTCAAAATGATAATTTGCTAGACACCCTGGTTTAATATTGGGTAATAGCAGAATATTTTGAAAGTGACCGTAGTTTTCGTGCTCACATTTCGAGGTAAAGGAGTAATCGAGGGGGGGAGGGGGGAATTTCACAGGATGCGAGAAGGACGTTCTACTCGCTGCATCGCTGAAGACTGACAAAAAATCATTGGGTATAATTAGGCAGGTAAGATGACTACAAAAATCAAGAATCATGCCTGAGACCGATGAAGTTCAAAACAGTGACGAGCTCGCCACGGCAACTCGGAGAGTGCCCCGTAAAACGTTGAATAGAAGGCATCGAGAGATCAGGTCGCGAGGTAAGGGGGACTTGCGTCGACTGTACGCGTTGCTCTCAGCAAAGCGACAGAACTGCTCTGCGCCATCGTTGAGCATCTGCTGCAGCCCCAAACAGACTTGTGTTTTACACTGTGCTGTTCGAAAATAACTGTGCCACCTCAGCCATTTTTATTCTATGTGCCCCTCTGCAGGCACAGATTACTCGTCTATATATGCCCCAGTACGCCAATATCCCGAAAACGGAAGCCACGGTGAGCAGTTTGAACAGCCTTGGGATCTCTAAGCCGATAACTCAAACTCAAGTCGTTTGGTTTGTGTATAATCAAAAATATACACAAAAATTAGTTTTCCCGGTAACCTCTTTATGATCTTGACTGCATTTATTCCAAATTATCTTCGTGGACTAGAATAATCTGTCCATTTGTGTATTTTGTCCTAATAGCTATTATAGCTAGGGTGAAAGGTGGAAGCTTAGCTGTTCGGGTCCAGGTAGTAAGCTAAAACATCCACAGTGAGAGGGAAAACTTTGAGCTTTAGTAGTTTTAACACGCATTTGAACTCGCTGGACCATGTTGTTCTCGGTCGTGAAGCTCTTGGAATTATAAACTTGCAAATCTCCACAATAGGTCATGTCGGAAGGTTGCTTGAACTAGTAGGAATAAAGTACTTGTTGCTGTTCTCCCTTAGGCCTTTACACATAAACTATCTGCCTTTATGCAAAGCACCGTTTTTTTTTTAAATCTTGATATTTGTCTTTCTCACTGTTTGCCTTTTTATTTGAATTACCAACTCGCTCAAGTTATCATTTAAAAAAAAACACATTTGTTGAACTAGAAATATTTACCTGTCTATGTAACCAATTAAGGAGAATCGTTTTTTGCATTTTATTGTTCATAAAAGTTACAAGTGGTTATATCAACAAATATGATTCTAATCTTCCCTCGGTGATTTGTACTATTGCACACCCTTGAAGTGATTTTATGAACAACACAATTGAAATACTACGTAGGCTATTTTATTGATAATGCTGAAGGGCTTATTTACATCACATTGCTTGGTCAGTCATAGTCACCCGAGACATTAAAATGTAAACTAACAACCCCACAACACTTTCTTCAACACTGTCTTTTGTGTTTCAAATATCGTTGAATAGCTTCAAAAGTTATTTTTCCACAGCCCTGGTTAGCTGTGTTTCTAAGCTTTGTTTGTTTGATTTCTCCTGTGAGCAGCCAACCTTGCACAAAATGCAGCCTGGGTCCTGCTCCACAGTGGCTGAGACGTGCAACACAGGTGCGCCCAACTTCCCTCCATGCTATAAGGTAGGCAAGGGGGTGGCTTCGTGCCTTTGGACCGCGGGCGCAGCGATGCGCTCCGATAAGAGAGTGAAACCTAGAACGCGTGCAAATTGAGCGCTTTATTAGAAGGGCCTAAAATGCTGCCCCTGCTTCTTGTCTTAAAAAGAGTTGATTTAGTGGTTTTCGGTTATGCTGAGCAAGTTTCTAATTAAAACCATGTGTCTACTTTTAATTAATTAAAAAGGTAATTACCGAACTTTAATTAATCAGCCAACTGATCGTTACAATTAGCCCCCAATACTCTATCCCCCTGGCCATATAACTCACCTGCACAAACCGCACAAGTGTAACTTTTACGGTATTTTTTAAACAAATTTGTTAAGTTTTGAAAAAAACACCCGGTATATTTTTGCATAGGTTAAAACTTACCTACTTTGACTTTATTTTGATCGTAAAAGTCAAAATTAAATGGGTTGTTAATCTTCAGAGAGTGATGAGTCAGTCAGCTATGAAATTAGACGGTTTGTGTCTCCACTGTAGAGAAAACTTTCCATACGCAGCATGGCTGCTAACTTGGGGTCTTTACATGCAACCTTGTAACTTGACCTTCTGATCTTCTGTGTGCTACCTCAGTCATTATTCTGTTAGCTCATAAAATTGAGGATAGGTAATTCTAGATTAGTTCAAAAAGTAAGCTGCATTAGGCTCTGGTTTCTCACTTGTTTTAAATAGTCAGTATTGTTACGTAAAGTTGCCGCAAATTCGTAAAGTTCCATCTTTCTATGGCAGTTGTGCATTTCATTCCTCTGGTTCTATTATGTTATTCTAATTTTTATGCCTGGGTGTTGAGGGTTTTTCTTTCTAAGTGTCTGTTAGTTCTTTCTTTTAGCAAATAAATACGAGCTGCGCCTTAGACCTACACATTGTACATAGTTTCTTTTTCATTATTTCATCCGTTCTGCCTCAGATTTCAATCATGAAAACCAACACTAGGATTATCACATTAAGCTTAGGTTATTGATGACCTACATTATTTTCCAAAATAAACCATTCAGATTCCTAAATCAGCCTTCATAATCATTTCATGTTCTTAGTACATGAATTATTTCCTTAAGAAATACAACGAACAAATGCTGGAATAAGCGAGGCATGAGTGTAAGGCTTGGGTCCAGTTGCTTGCCAAGGATAATTTAACCGTACATATTTGTATTAAAATTTCAAGTGCAGCCAAAAAACTAAAATACTCGGGGTTTTCACGATGCCTACTTCACCACACAACATATGTTCATTGCAACGAAGCACACCCCAAAAATAAAAGTAAATATTCTATTCAATTCTGATAACGATTGAAATATATCAAAGTACAGATTATTAGCTTCTACGATACTGCAGCACATGTGGTAACATCTGTACCTACAGGGGCATGGCGCTTGAGCTGTGGCACAGTACACTGCCTGTCTACCTAGTTGAGTGAAAAGCGGCGGCGGACTTGAAGTAGGAAAACTCCCACCAGGTCATCACATTGTGTCAACAAGAACGGTCGTCTCTTCGCACCACAGCCTGCCCCAACACAGTGCTGAACAAATCTCGCATCTTTGTCGTTACGATTTCTCGTCGCCTCTACAAAGTGCGGTCACCAGATAAGTTACACTTCTAGAACGACACAGTTTTTTGAAGCTAAGATTTTACTCGCGAAACAAAGAAACTTCTCTTGAAGATTGACCCAACGCTCTAAAAAGAAAATGAATGGCCTTTTCGTTGCTTTATTATCTAAATGCATCGTTCACCGCAATTTAATGAGAACAGAAGAATGTGTCTACAATCAGCTGATCGCCGAGATCATGCACTGCCGCTGTTCAACGCGCTGATAGGAAAAAAAGGATATGCGTTGAAAGTAAAAATAAAAGACGTTTACAACACCCTGTAATGCCGAATTGGAGCACAGCTCTAGAGGAGGAGGAGGGGAGGGCATACCCCTCCTCCCTTCCTCCTCTTCTTTCACCTCCCCTCATCCCTCAAGCTCCTCCTCCCTCTTCTCTCCCTCCCCTCGTCCTCCCTCCTCCTCCTCCTCCCCGCGTATTGCGTCATGAGAAGTGTCTTATAGTGCACCGTGCCGTTACGCCGCTCAAGCCAAAAACGGGCACCTAAGAGTTGCGCTCTAAAATAAACAAGGTTGTAAATAGCAATATGTTACAGATATCCGCAAGTAAGGGCATACGAATAAGCATGTTGAACTAAAAACCAACGGGAAGATGGATGTGAGCCGCGCGTGAGCCCCACAACTGCATACCTTCCCCGGTTAGGGCTAACACGCACTGAGAGTGGAGACCCAACTTGAAAACAGGGGTCGATAAACACTTCACACAATATTTTGCATCCTTGTCACAATCGAAGGTCATTCTGTTGAGGCCCTCACGCTGTTATAGCCTAAAACACTTTGTACAACCAATTTTGTCCACCGTGTAGACCGCCACAAACCAGCCACCATGTTTTAAATCCAGGATTAAAAAACTACCAAGCAAAGCGCCCAATGTTGAGCGCTCACGATAGGCGTGGTTTAGTGCTAGGTTCAGCGATAAGTGGTTTTGGTGCAACAGAACGAAATCGAAACTCTGCTTAGGTACCCTGCTAAGCTCCGATTTGTGCTAAGCGGCGTTGGTGCAACTGGTCCTATGCTCCATCTCAGTAGTTTCTCGCAGCAGGGCCAAAGCTACTGAGCTTACAGAGGCGGCACCCTTGCACGGCGGAATATAGTACTGGTAGTTAGGGCTCTTTTCTTGTCTGTATCACCATAGATACAGTACTGGCATGTGCAGTAATGCTGTAATACTCCTCTGTGCATGAAAACGCAGTGGTACTGTGTTTGTGGCCGGAACTGGACCATCAACTTTTCTCTTTTATTTGCAGATTTTAATATTCCTTTTTTTTTCTACTTTTAACATTGTTTCATTTCAGGTCTGACTCATGCATGCCCCACGAGACAACACAAGTGACCGTGCCGTTTTTTTTGTTTTTTTTTTTGAGACAGCACTTTAGTTTGCGCGTTAACTGTCGTCTATTGTACGCTATCATTCAGGTCACCCCTGCCGCACAAAGTCACCCTGCGCCCCCTCTCAAGAAGCTACAACCGTCATCCCACCGTCCTTGAAACTTGGCCCCGACCGTCAAGCTCCTTCACCCGGATACAAACTGCCCTACGCTTCCCTCTCACCAAAGCTCCAACCGTCATCCCGCCGAAATTTGGACCCGACCGTAGCATTGTATAAACGCTTGCCCATCTGGAACTCCAACCGTCATACCGCCGTTTTTGAAACTTGGACTCGACCGTAGCAATGTATAAATACCACCCGCGTTCATCTGTAAAAGTTCTTCCTGACGAAGGCCGGACTCCGGCCGAAACGTCGAAGATTAAATCGTCCGTTGTTGCTGTTTTCACCGAGGGTTTTTTCTTCCCAGTTATATACCCACGCTTTCGGCCTCCCGCCACCATGCCCGTTGTATATATATATATATATATATATATATATATATATATATATATATATATATATATATATATTCATATAATGAAGAAATTTGGCCATGCGGTACGGGTACTCCAGTCCTGATTGCGGGATTCGAACCCATAAGAAGGAATTGGAAAGCGAGAAGATCGACACGCCTTGAGTCAGTCAGAGACCATTTAGCCGAATTTAGCGCGCAATACGCGCTCTGATCCCGGAAGTGGATGCCGACACTAATCCGTTTCCAAATGCACAGGACTTGGAGGGAATCGATTGCGCCGAATTCTGTCCGAAGTAAATCCCCGAAAAACAATAACCGCAGCGAACTGGAAACGAGCGCTTTTCACAGTGTACTCCATCTGTCGATGGAAAACCACCGCACCCACTGCAGCTGCGTCGTTTCTTTTTGTTTGTTTTACGCGCGGTGTGATTATTGAGGCGCTTCGTCTTCCGTGACCGCGAGTCCACCTTCTTCTCCGCCACACCTTCTCCTCGTAAAAGAAAAAGGCTCCCCATCTGTTCACAATAATGGCGGGTTTTCTTTTTTTCCTTCTTTTTGTTTGTCTCGTTTTTCCCACGGTCCCTGCCTACGTTGGACAGCCCGAAACGGTCGCAGCACGACAGCTTGCGGGCGGCAGGGTCTCTCGTCCCCCTCTCGCTTCTCTCGACTCCTCGCAAAGCCCCCCCCCCCCCCCCCTCTCTCTCTCTCAAAAAGACAAACCGGGGAAATATGTGGAAGTTGCAGGATACACCGGTGTTCGCGCGGTGGGCGTATTGTATCGCTGCCGCTCCATTGTTCCAGGTTCCTCGGCGTCTTTCGAAGAAGGCCGCGCGAGAGGAAGAGGCGGCAGACACAAAGGCCCCGAAATAGCAAGTTATATTGATGTAGCGTAAAAAGTATGGAAAAGGGATGGAGTGAAATATGGCACCTCCGATAAGCTGGAAAAACGTCAGTTTCCACCTTGACCGCTTCAACGATCCATAACTTGAGAACAAAAAATCCGACGACATTGCCGTTTGCGTCTTCTTTTATTGTAGGAATTGCCCCAAAACATATATTTTTTTCGTCAAAATTAAAAATTCGACCCTAAATCCGTGCCTGAGTTGAGATGAAATCACCCATATATATATATATACACACACGGCAATCGCTTCCAGTTTGTTTTTATGTTTTGCTTTTTTTTTTCATTTACGATTGGTGCGACTCTTTCACGTGAGATCGAACAACTGGAAGGAATTCACCGGCTGTTCAAAGGACCGTGCGTAAGTACGGTAGGTGAGACATTGAAAAACTCCTCAACGTTTCAGCTTGTTTCCTTCGTCTCGTTTTATTTTTGTTCGTTCGTTCGTTGTATTTTTTATTCGTTTGGTTCCTTTACTTTTACCTTCATGCTCCTTTACTTTAGCTCGATTCCACTAAAGCACAGCCAAGTTACATGATAAAAACACGGAAGACAATATTTCAAACACCTAAAAAAAGCGCAAAAAAAAAAAAAACACTCGCTCTTAGCGCTTTTGTCTTTCTGCTTCGTCGTCCTTGTGCTGTTTATTTTTGGCGCTCTTTTAGGTGACCACGAACCAACTGGCCCAAATTGCTACCTGAATATATTTCGAAACCAGGTACATGCGTATGCTGCGAGAGAGTCAATGAAAGTTTGATCCCTTCCCACCACAACACCGCCGAAGCTCATTTTTTTTTTTAAATTATAATTCTCAGAATAGGGCGGCCAAACTTCAATAGATCCTCACGGCAGGCATTAATATACGAGATTGTTTTCAAATATGTTCCGTTTTATAGTATTGCTTTTTTGTTCAGGGACGATGAGAAACAAAATTGTTTCTCCCTCATTTGCCTTTCCGCCCTCCCGGGGACGCCTTCTGTGTACCGACCCGAATATTGTGCACCCTTTCGCTTTGTGCACCGCCTCCTGAGCGATTCAAGACGCCGAATACCATCCCGCTCTCAAGTGCTGTTTCAATAGATTTCCACAGTGATTTTTTTAACGTGTAATCGTAAGAAGTTTTTTACGTGCACTAATTTGCAGCTAATCGTTTTCCATATGTATCCTATTTTTAAATTAACGGCAAGAAAGGAAATTAGAAATTACTTATTTTTTTCGCGTGTGTTGCTCCTTTTTTACGAAGTTATTTGTTCCGAACAACGAACACCTAGGGGCGATGCAAGACGGCGGGACGAAGGGACCGGGCATCGCCCCCTGCTGTGATTGGTCAGCGGCGTGTCGCTGACCAATAGCTCCCCCCCACTTGGATGTACCAAAATACTGTGCCGGCGAGCTAGTAAACGTTTAGCATGACGTTAAAAAAAGTTAAAAAAAGTTAAAGGTGTCCAACTCTGTCGTCTGCATAATATTTTAATGTGGTATTCGTTGCTTATGTGAGCGTTCTTTTTTTTTTTTTTTTCGGGCTCCTAAAATGCGGGATGTTTCGCGGTCTGACTTTTTGCGTAGTATAGGGTTGTTCAAGTCACCAGGCTCGATCTAAAATGGACCGTAAAAATCGACGCCTGCACGTAGCAATCTAAACTTTTCGTCAAAGGTGTAATTCACAGGTCGTTTTTTTTGTAAGATTACAAAGTGTAGCTCTCTTTCTGTCAAAAATAAGGCCAAGCAACTTGCCAGGGTCTACGGCGGGCAGCAACGCAGACGACAAGGGTCCAGTAACGGGGTGTGTTTGGCGTTTGTATTGATAGAGGGCACTACCTCCTTATCGCGACGGCTCGCGACCACCGTGGTTTATAAAAATGAATATAATCTTTTTGAAATGTACCTTCGGTTAAAAAATAAATGCGAACAATAAAAGCAAAACTTAATGTAAAAAAAGGCGTCTGCAAAACGGCGGCACTTTTGCTGCCAACGGATTTCGTCTGCGTGTCGTCTGCTATCTTTCGTTGGTCGGCTGCACCTTCAGACGCTGCTCCCGACGCCATCTATCAATAAGGGCGCCAAACACTCCCCGCTACTGAACTTGGTCGTCTGGGTCGCCGCCCGCCGTAGACCCTGGCAAGTGTCTTGGACCTATTTTTTTACTAAAAGAGAACTACGCTTTGTAATTTTAAAAGAAAGAACCGACCTGTAAAATACACCTTTGACGAAAAGTTTAGATGGCTACGTGCAGGCGTCGATTTCTACGGTCCATTTTAGAAAGAGCCTGGTGACTTGAACCACCCTATATTTAAGGAAATTGTAACTGAATACATGCTTTAGCTAAGTTTGAATTTGAGACGTTGCCTGTCCCCCGCCCGCTTCCCTTTTTTGTTTTCTCAACAGCTTTAGATTTCGTTTTTTGTGCTCCAGTACCGGGGTCATCGAGGGAAACTGTGATGTATTCTGCGCGTCTGAATGCTTACAGAAAAGGAGGTACACTTAAGTGGTGCTTTAAAAAAATGCTCTCTTGTCACGGATAAGAAAAGTTGATAACTCTAAAAGTGGAAATATATGTTGAATAACGCCAACTCCTGCCATAAACTAATGCAAGGAGCCGCACATTCTGCGAGGACGACGAAAGAGCGACTGACTTGAACGCTGGCAGCAAGGGCTTCTTTCGTACGTGTTATCTTGTACGAGAACATCCTCGGTAATAACGCGAGTCCAGTACCGAGGTTTCCTTGGGGCGTTCCAGAAGACCAGCGAAGAACAAGACGAGATTCGCTCGGTGACAGGCCACTTGGGATAGGATTTTTCATCTGCATTTCCAGAGTCCAAAAAGGTGTCGCGGGCTCGATGAGCAATCCTCATTGTTCCGGCTCCCCTCCCCGGACGGGGAGAGAAACTCCGGCACCCATCCAGCCTGACTCAAGGCACCTGCCCCTGCCAGAGTCACGCGATCGCCAGGTGCCCCATGACGTCATACCCCTGCTTTCGCGTACGCAAGTTTCGAAAGCCACTCGGACGTGCTCAATGCTAACAGCGCCGCTTTCGAAACTCGGGACTCTGCGTCGAGAGAAAAGAAACGGTCGAGTGCGCTCAGTTACACTTTCGCAGCGTTTTCGGGTAATCGTCTGCTCTCTATCGTGTTCTGGCATCGTCTCCGCGTTGTCGTCTGCTCGCTTTCGTGTCGGCCACCTCTTCTTTCGGTCCAGTGGCCTTCACTCAGGAATAGGGTCAGGTGTCGCTTCGTTTCGCCCGCAGTTGTCTCAGAATTTTCAACTCCGGTTTATCTTTCGCAGGTCACAATCCTACCGTTACGGGATTGTTCGGTTCGACGACATTGCAAAGAAAGAAAATACACTAATTTAGAAAAAAATAAGAACTATAAACGGCCCGAGGAATATAATTAGCTCCCAGATTACGTAATTTAATAAAAAATCGTATTGTGTTGCGAGTATGCCACTGGGAAACGGCCCCAATGGGGTCTGGTGTCTCCGTTGTAGATGAGAAATATATCCAGAGCAGTAGAATACAGAACCAGCCCGGGTATCACGCAGTAATCATACAAGAGCGCACGCAGGTACGATGCTCATCCAGATCGAAAAGGGGCGGGGTTTGAACCCACCATCCCTGGGTTCGGCAGCGTACGCCGTCGCTTCACGCCAGTAGGGTGAACATTTCAATGAACCTTAGAACGATTTATATCGCACTATACTCTCACTGCGAATGATCGCCACTCCAGAAAAACGGACGCCACCAAGCGGGAAAACCGGGAACCAGCCGGGCCAGGTCGCTCCGCGCCCCTCTGCGTCTCTGGCGGCTTTCGCGGCGGACACGTGTTGTCGGCGCGGTGGCGAACAATGTCATTTGACGAAGGTCCAACAATTTCTTAAGTTTGCCTGAGTGTTCATTAGTGTGGTGAAGCCTCAGTCGATTGTTTCCTTCCATCACGTGTTTGAGAGCCCGTTCACTCCACAACACACGGTCGCGTGCTTTAAATTTCTTGAATGGGGAGGAATCACGGAAAAACGTTTTGATTTCTTGTCTGTCTTGAATCACATTCAAAGTGACGACTGCTTGGTAACTGATAGGTGTTTTTTTATGAGGATGTAGAACAGTAGACTGAGGACGACAGGCGAGGTGTTTCATTGGAGGGAACACCAATGTTGCAGTCAAGTGAATGGGAAGGTTCGATAGCTGCTTTTCTTGAGTTTGATTGTGTTCGGTTAGCTTCAAGTTTGAGCCACCCACGCCGGTTGGTGCGTTGGCTATTCATCTTGACTGCTCTTCGCCGAAGAAGCCTCTGGACCACACTGAAGGAGTTGGGCTGATTTCGCAATTACTTGATTCAGGAAAACCTGCTCGCTGCATATGATTAATGAGGGAAATTATCTGTTTTCAAAAGGTGGGGGATGCGTCTCGCAAAGTTAGAAGCTGTCACGACATTATTATGATCTATCGCGCCTCCAATATTTACACTATACCCCCGTCGAAGCCAGCAGTAATATACGTCTACATTGCTCAAAGTTGACCGGCTACAAAAAAAAAAAAAAAGAAAAACTCATTTTATCCGTTCAGGATACGAAGTCAATCAAGTTCAATACAGAGAGGTTCTGTGTGAATCTTCGATGAAGACTCTCATTCAGTTTGTCCGCATTCGTCTCCGTGCTACCGGCTAGAACCATTTGGCTAAATTTAAGAAGTAGCTCTCTGTCTGTGAAATATACTTTTATTCAGCTGTTCACCTAATAGCTAGTCAACTAAGCTCATATTTCAACAAGAAGAATATACTAATATCGCTTTAGTGGGACATACTGCGTAATATAATAGATAACCCGCTCGTCAAAATGACTTCTCGATTGCTACTGAAACCTGAATTGAAATACGAGTATCAGCTGCTTAGTGGGGCGCCAGCGGGCTAACACGCTCCTTGGCTCAAGAAGCGCTTGCTTAATTTTGGTAATTTTCCTGCAGCCTGTGTTGTTGACCGAGCAGACGATTGGAGCTGTTTCTTAAACGCGGATACGCAGAAAAGCTCGATTTAGCGGACAGATAAGTCGCATGGTCGAGGCATGCGAGTTAGCTGAAAATTACTCTCGGTGGAACAATTCTGTAGTCATCGACGCTTTCCTTAGATGATCAAAACTGATTAGAGCCTGTTACCGTCTCTTCGGAGCCCATAGTTTCGGTTTTGAACGAAATCTCCGAAACGAAAGTTTGACATGAAAATAACAAAAACACCAGGAAAACAAAGCTATGCTCTGCAAGTTTCAAATACCTATAAAATTGGTTCAAATACCTATAAAATTGGGCATTAAACAAAAGAAAGTCTGTTAAATTGAATGCGCCACCCGTTCAGGCGGCCGGGCCGAGCCGACGCGACCTGGACTCAGCCGCCATGTTTTTTGATGGTGGCGCCCCCTATAGGTCGCTGGAGTCGCGAATACAGTGTACTACCAGTATAATAACAACTTCCCTCTTTTACAATTTATTTCTAGATTTTTGACGCTCGCTGCGGATGTGTCCGGCTCACACAACAGACATGCCATCCTTGTCTATGGTTGGGTTCCTTGCAGATGCGGACAGCGTACAACTGACTCGTGTGATGTTCGCACAAACGTCGTCCACGGCTTTGCCAAAACGTAGCTCCGCTGGCCGTCCGCTTTGTCAGCCACTGCGTTGGATGCGGCATGGCCAGTGGGTCGCAGTTCCGCACGGCAGACTTTATGCAGGAAGTTGACTCGCGTCCTCTCCTCGGTTTTTTGTGCCTGAGCTCCCAAACGAGTAGGCCGACTGTTTGTCCTTGGATCCGTCTTCACTCTTTTCAAAGACCTTCGTTCTGACCCACCGGCAACACGAAGAGGGAAACGAAGAAAAGACAAAAAGACGTACGACGTCGTCGGTCCAGTTATTGTTTGCCTACGAGCCAGGCATGGCTGGACACGACAGTTGGTGATATGTATGATGAGTCGACCGCAGCAGGCAAGCACGCAGTTGTCTCACCAGACTCGATGCGTCCGTCCCTGTGGGGTCTGTGTCTGTCACAAAACAAATTTGGGGCTCCAATCCACGCTGTGAAGGTGGTTGGACAGCGAGGCTATGGTATCAACACAGAGTCTTGTGCATACAAGAAACAAGACTGCCTTTCTGGAGCATGTAAAATGTTTACATTATAACTTAGGGGCATATCACGAGCTTTAATATACCATTTCTGGCACTAATGGTTTTCACATAGTGAACATGCAATTATACACTCTATAAAAACATCTCCACGTGGTGAATGATGTTGCTTGGGGCGAAGCTCTGGTGGTGCTTGTCTGCGTAGACGCCGAGCCGCAGCATGCCGAGCCTTTTCATTCATGTCAGTAGGAGAATGTGTGGTTTTCTTCTTTTTCTTTTTTTAAGCGGACAGATGGGATGGCATCTCAGAACCCCCTACTCTTTTTTTCTTCTTTTTCATTGAGCCTTTTCATTCATGTCAGTAGGAGAACGTGTGGTTTTCTTCTTTTTCTTTTTTCTTCTTTTTCTTTTTTCATAATTTTTTTCATCTTTTTTTTTCCAATTTTTTTTTGCCCTACACGAGCACGTGAGCATGTCACAACTCAGACTTGCGGTTTTTTGGTCTAAACATATGTTTCGGCATTGTCATTCGCTGAGCTGCCTCCGTAAGTTGCGGTGATTGGCTCTCCAAGTGTTGTGCGTGAAAGTAGACGCACAAACTTTTTTGAGAGTGTACTTCGTCTCAGCATAACTTGGTAAAAAGCGAATGCTACGGCTTTCTTGAGCCAACCTAAGCAACAATGCGAAGTATACAATTGCTCTCTTTGGGAGGAGTACCAAAGCATTGTCACATGCCTCGCACAGGGCTGCCCTTGTAGCTCCTAGGCAAAGCACCGGCCTGCGGATCCCCAGGTGGCGGGTTTGAATCCCGGCCAAGGTGCCCGCAATATGACGCAGGCTTATTGCAGAGAATGCGGCGTGCCATCAACCAAACTTTTGGTTGCATATCAAAAGATATAAACCAAGGTGGTCAAAATTAATTCTCGGTACTCCGCTGGGACGGGCCAGATGCCCTTCTTAGGTTTGGCATGTAAACCCCCAAATTTATATGCCCACACCGACACTGTGATTGACTTACTGGGGTCACGGCGTTACATGTTTGCCATGTAATGGGGAAATCAAGTGTATTAGGATTACGGTTGTAACATACTTGCATGCCCGTTTTCTTTTAACTCATTCTACAGGTTTCCTCGGGATCGCTGGATTCCCCAGGGTGCTCAGCTGCATCGACGGCACCAATGTGGCCATCAAGGTGTCTAAGGAAGACAAACCGGTTTACCTCAACCGCAAAGGCTACACTTCCATCAACGTCCAGGCCGTACGTGATGCGGCAACACAGTTATTCAGCTGACCGTCAAGTGTCCAGGCAGCACTGATGACAGCTTCATGTGGAGGAAATGCGACATAAATGAGAAGTTCCGTGCAGGCACTGCCACTGATGGCTGGCTGCTTGGTATGTTTCTGCTGAAAGGGTACAGTAGAGCATTGCTGCACACAAAGGAAGCCTAATACATATACAACAATTCGCAATAGGACTGTAAGAGACATCGTCCAGCAGTCTTAAATTTTCGGGAGAGTGCTTCGAAAGCAGTAACGGTCAAGATGCATCTATTTACAGTTCTGTTGTGTATTGACGATTCCAGATTGCAGAGTCACACTGTACATGGCTTGCACAGACGTCACTGCAGCCGCCATGTTGATGGCCACAAACTCTATCCTCTCTCTCGGTAATGGCCACAAATACTGCCTCCTCTTTCTCTTTCCGTTCTGAATAAGGGGGTGAGGGGAGATTGCTTTTCTGTGTAAAGTTCGGTTTAGAGGGTAACCCCTAAGGGGGAAAAAATGCGAGTTTGGGGGCAGCCTTATCTAGGCCACGATGCCTTAGCGAGCCAACAGGACGTAGTGGTCGGAATGACCCCCAGCGCGGTCTCGTGACGTCACATGCAAGCCACGTATGTACGTATACGTGCCACGTATACACGAGTATTTATTGCAGAAACCATGACAGTAAAGTCTGGTGACGTGAAATTACCATCCAAGCCTGTGTTTGTATAATGCAGGGAATGCTTGCTACTCCGTGCAGCCCTGGCTAATGACCCCAATCGGTTCACCGAACGATGAACCAAGGAAGACTACAATGAGGCGGTGACAAGCACCCCGTAGATCATTGAGCGAACGTTTGGGCTGCTCAAGTCCCGCTTCAGGTGCTTGGACAGATCTGGAGGAGTACGTCAGTACGAGCCCCAGATTTGCTGCCGCATCACTGTGGCCTGCGTTGTTTTACACAACTGCTGCACGCGCCACCATGTGTCCCTCAACGAACCACTAGGCAGACTTGTACGTAATCCGTTACAAGTAACGAAACTACTTATAATCCCTTACATTTCTCAGTAATTTAGTAGCGGAATAATTGCATATATTTCTAGAATTATAAAGTAATTCTCTTACATATTTACGTAACGGATTCGTTGTAATTCCTTACATTTTCTTCACAACCTCCCTCCACCCCCCCCCCCCCCCCCCCCCAAAAAAAAAAAAAAAGATGTTTTTGACAATACAGCTAGTAAGCAGGTTAGCTGGCTTAGGTTGCACATCGTTAAGACCGGAGACGACGGAAAGAATGGGGACAGGAGACACATCTCAAACTCAGCTATCAACTTTTATTGAAACCATCGCTTATATAAGTCTTCCACATCCGGACAACTGCGCACGTCCCATGGTTGACCGCTATACAATTCTTAAATAAAACCGCCCACGGAACCTAAACCTAAAAAATAGGACGTTCAAGTGCCCCCCCCCCCCAAAAAAAAAAAAAACAACAACAACAAAAACAAAGGCAACAAAAGCTGCAAGGGACCCACCCTGAGCCCAGAACAACTTGATTTCTCTCCCAGTGAGAGAACGAGCTTTTATGGGCCCTTCCCCTATTCAAAATTATGCAGGGCGTCTGTGTTGTCACGTGACACCGGGACGTCATGTGACTTTATGATGTCTTGTGACGTCACAATATCACGTGGCGCCACACTGTCACGTGACATTATAGTGTCACAAGACGTCATGACATCACGCAACTACGCGAGTAGTGGCGTGACTTCATCTATCTGTATAGTGTTATAGATGAGTGTGTCACTTTTCCGAGCAGGTACTGGCGATGGTTCCTCCACGTAAGATGCAATTTACACGAGGATACTTGAGGGTTCGATAAGGTGTCGTAGCTATCGCTGTAATTGCAAAGAGAGCCTCGATTGCAGAGAGGGACGTTCATCTCAAACCATGGGGAGTGTTTGTAATTTAATTGCGGACACCTCCCGCGCCGTTGGGTCGCAAGTGCGCATGCGCATCGTTTTCTTGTAGTGAGGAGGACAGCACGGCAAGAGGCAGAGATGTTTGCCGACGACCAACGCCGATTTCTCTCAACGCGCTGGTCAGCTGTCGAAGTGCTGGTAACTGTCAGAAATTTCTTGACATTGATGTTCCACGTGTAAGAAAGCACAGAGTGCTGAAACGTTAGCAGCACTAAATTTGCCTTACTGGGAGAAGAGTCCCCTTCTAGCGTGCCCAGCAAGAGTTGACCATGAGACAAAAACGTTTTGAATTGTAATAGAGAAGTGTGTACGGTTATACCTAGTCAACATAGAAATGACTATGACAGACGAAGTAGCGTATCGAATGAAGCTGCTTGAAGCCACTGCATCGCAAAGTACTTGGCGTCTAATCTAAAACTCCAAGCTTGGAATCCGTAAATAAACCAGATTGGAAGTTGGAATACCGAATAAGCCGGGTTGGAACAAAGTTGAAATTTATAAATAAACGAGAGTTAGTTCCTCGAGATCTCATTGTCTGTTTGCATACCAATTAAGTTACATCACAAGGTGAGTAGCGGGATACGATGGTTTGTGCCACATGTGGCCCAAAACCAGACGTTTACTAGATAACGCCCTACCTTTTGAATCAGTACCTAGAATTGTGTTTCCCAACCAGAGAGATTTCTCTCGAATGTTTAGTTTCAAGTGTACAATTATCACAAAGTTTATAAAACAAATGGCGAAATCATTTCGAGGTGGGACAGCCTGCAAGTGCATATCAAGTTACATCACAAGGTGAGTAGCGGGATACGATGGTTTGTGCCACATGTGGCCAAAACCAGACGTTTACTAGATAACGCCCTACCTTTTGAATCAGTACCTAGAATTGTGTTTCCCAACCAGAGAGATTTCTCTCGAATGTTTAGTTTCAAGTGTACAATTATCACAAAGTTTATAAAACAAATGGCGAAATCATTTCGAGGTGGGACAGCCTGCAAGTGCATATCAAGTTACATCACAAGGTGAGTAGCGGGATACGATGGTTTGTGCCACATGTGGCCAAAACCAGACGTTTACTAGATAACGCCCTACCTTTTGAATCAGTACCTAGAATTGTGTTTCCCAACCAGAGAGATTTCTCTCGAATGTTTAGTTTCAAGTGTACAATTATCACAAAGTTTATAAAACAAATGGCGAAATCATTTCGAGGTGGGACAGCCTGCAAGTGCATATCAAGTTACATCACAAGGTGAGTAGCGGGATACGATGGTTTGTGCCACATGTGGCCAAAACCAGACGTTTACTAGATAACGCCCTACCTTTTGAATCAGTACCTAGAATTGTGTTTCCCAACCAGAGAGATTTCTCTCGAATGTTTAGTTTCAAGTGTACAATTATCACAAAGTTTATAAAACAAATGGCGAAATCATTTCGAGGTGGGACAGCCTGCAAGTGCATATCAAGTTACATCACAAGGTGAGTAGCGGGATACGATGGTTTGTGCCACATGTGGCCAAAACCAGACGTTTACTAGATAACGCCCTACCTTTTGAATCAGTACCTAGAATTGTGTTTCCCAACCAGAGAGATTTCTCTCGAATGTTTAGTTTCAAGTGTACAATTATCACAAAGTTTATAAAACAAATGGCGAAATCATTTCGAGGTGGGACAGCCTGCAAGTGCATATCAAGTTACATCACAAGGTGAGTAGCGGGATACGATGGTTTGTGCCACATGTGGCCAAAACCAGACGTTTACTAGATAACGCCCTACCTTTTGAATCAGTACCTAGAATTGTGTTTCCCAACCAGAGAGATTTCTCTCGAATGTTTAGTTTCAAGTGTACAATTATCACAAAGTTTATAAAACAAATGGCGAAATCATTTCGAGGTGGGACAGCCTGCAAGTGCATATCAAGTTACATCACAAGGTGAGTAGCGGGATACGATGGTTTGTGCCACATGTGGCCAAAACCAGACGTTTACTAGATAACGCCCTACCTTTTGAATCAGTACCTAGAATTGTGTTTCCCAACCAGAGAGATTTCTCTCGAATGTTTAGTTTCAAGTGTACAATTATCACAAAGTTTATAAAACAAATGGCGAAATCATTTCGAGGTGGGACAGCCTGCAAGTGCATATCAAGTTACATCACAAGGTGAGTAGCGGGATACGATGGTTTGTGCCACATGTGGCCAAAACCAGACGTTTACTAGATAACGCCCTACCTTTTGAATCAGTACCTAGAATTGTGTTTCCCAACCAGAGAGATTTCTCTCGAATGTTTAGTTTCAAGTGTACAATTATCACAAAGTTTATAAAACAAATGGCGAAATCATTTCGAGGTGGGACAGCCTGCAAGTGCATATCAAGTTACATCACAAGGTGAGTAGCGGGATACGATGGTTTGTGCCACATGTGGCCAAAACCAGACGTTTACTAGATAACGCCCTACCTTTTGAATCAGTACCTAGAATTGTGTTTCCCAACCAGAGAGATTTCTCTCGAATGTTTAGTTTCAAGTGTACAATTATCACAAAGTTTATAAAACAAATGGCGAAATCATTTCGAGGTGGGACAGCCTGCAAGTGCATATCAAGTTACATCACAAGGTGAGTAGCGGGATACGATGGTTTGTGCCACATGTGGCCAAAACCAGACGTTTACTAGATAACGCCCTACCTTTTGAATCAGTACCTAGAATTGTGTTTCCCAACCAGAGAGATTTCTCTCGAATGTTTAGTTTCAAGTGTACAATTATCACAAAGTTTATAAAACAAATGGCGAAATCATTTCGAGGTGGGACAGCCTGCAAGTGCATATCAAGTTACATCACAAGGTGAGTAGCGGGATACGATGGTTTGTGCCACATGTGGCCAAAACCAGACGTTTACTAGATAACGCCCTACCTTTTGAATCAGTACCTAGAATTGTGTTTCCCAACCAGAGAGATTTCTCTCGAATGTTTAGTTTCAAGTGTACAATTATCACAAAGTTTATAAAACAAATGGCGAAATCATTTCGAGGTGGGACAGCCTGCAAGTGCATATCAAGTTACATCACAAGGTGAGTAGCGGGATACGATGGTTTGTGCCACATGTGGCCAAAACCAGACGTTTACTAGATAACGCCCTACCTTTTGAATCAGTACCTAGAATTGTGTTTCCCAACCAGAGAGATTTCTCTCGAATGTTTAGTTTCAAGTGTACAATTATCACAAAGTTTATAAAACAAATGGCGAAATCATTTCGAGGTGGGACAGCCTGCAAGTGCATATCAAGTTACATCACAAGGTGAGTAGCGGGATACGATGGTTTGTGCCACATGTGGCCAAAACCAGACGTTTACTAGATAACGCCCTACCTTTTGAATCAGTACCTAGAATTGTGTTTCCCAACCAGAGAGATTTCTCTCGAATGTTTAGTTTCAAGTGTACAATTATCACAAAGTTTATAAAACAAATGGCGAAATCATTTCGAGGTGGGACAGCCTGCAAGTGCATATCAAGTTACATCACAAGGTGAGTAGCGGGATACGATGGTTTGTGCCACATGTGGCCAAAACCAGACGTTTACTAGATAACGCCCTACCTTTTGAATCAGTACCTAGAATTGTGTTTCCCAACCAGAGAGATTTCTCTCGAATGTTTAGTTTCAAGTGTACAATTATCACAAAGTTTATAAAACAAATGGCGAAATCATTTCGAGGTGGGACAGCCTGCAAGTGCATATCAAGTACAT
>JABSTQ010004265.1:0-33352 GCA_013358835.2 Ixodes persulcatus
TATCGAAAGGAGTCTATTATCAACTGCGTTGTTGCTGTCGTCATCTAGCCAAGTAGCCGGGTAGTCACAGTTTTCTCTGACCAGCGGGCGCGCGCACAATTTTGTGCCTCTTCGAGGGCCCATAAAAACACGGGAACGTGTTGTGAGAATGTCGATGGGCGGCACGACGCAAAGGGATGTAGAAACAACCGTCGGGCTTACACCGGCTAACGTCAATAGGATTTTGAACGCATTTCAAGAGGAGGGCCGTATCGGCGATGCACTTCGACATTGCAAGCGCCCTGCCCTCCTTTGCTACGGAGCAGGGGCTGTGTGCGGTCAACGGAATAGCCTAGCAGACGACGCTCCCACCAGAAAGGACTTTGTGCGCACGCGCTTAATCTCTCCCGTGACGCCGCATTTTTCCGCGGCACAGCGCTGGCCGTCCCGGCGGTCGACGCTCGCTTGACATTAGTAGGGAGCTTTCGTAGATCGTTTCCGCTGTCCCGCAACGCTCTCCGCAACCAGCTACGCTAGCCGGAACTCTACAGCCAAGGACTTCGGCGCGAAGGCGCAGTAGCAACTTCTTCGTTGCGGAGGGCTTAGCGGAGGGGGAAACGCGGTCTACGAAAACTCCCTATACGCCTCGCAAGTGGGCTCATTTTCGTCTTCTGCGCATGAGAAAGGAAGTAGCGGTGACGCTAGAACGCCGAGCCCTGATTGGCTGATCGCGACCCCCCTATCTGAGCGTCGTCTGCTCCTTTGCAACGTCGTCTGCTCGCAACGTCGTCTGCGTCTGTCCTTTCCTGCGACTTTCGGAAGTGCAGGTCTTGACGAGCGAGCTCGACTTCGCCTTTCAGAGAGGGCAGACGAAATAAATCGAGCGGTACGTTGTTTTTAACAACTAGCAGACGCGCATCAAGTAGAGAAGTCAAAGGACTCACTGGCGAGGTGTCCCGAGGCGCCGAGGTTTGTTTGCTAAGAACCGAGATTGAGCGTGTATAGTGTCCGCAAGTTCCCTCCCAAATACTTTTTCCCTCCTTTCGTGTGCGGCGAGACTCCTCACTCTTTAAAGGGACACTGACAGGGTATTTATGCTCGCCGAGGGTTTTAGTTGTACGTGACATATGAGAGCCCAACTACCCAGAACAAAATTTGCGGCTCGAAATTCGGTTTCTTTCCGCCCGAAAACCGCCGATCAAGAACTGGCCGGTTCGAGTCTCGCTCACTCTCTTTTCCGTGGTCACGGGCCGTTTTCTAAGGTATCGATGCGACCACCAAATTTAATCGAAGTCGTGGGTCATTGAAGGCACACAGTCAATATTAAAAATAGAAAAAAATATGAAACCCATTTTTTGTGGCTTCAAAAAAGCTGCAAATACGTTGATGGAAAAAAAAAAAGTAGCACAAACAACCGGAAGCTTTCTGTGCGTTCACTCAACATGGCGTCGTTTCGCGTATCGTGGGACTAGCACTAGCGGATGGCAGCGGACGACGGGCGTTGGACCTCTACTTCAAAACTGTCGTTCACGGTACTGGCGAATTCTGTCTTTCTTCGAAAGAAAAATTTCGGACCAATCAAAAGAACTGATACTCATTCCATACGACATGCCCGACCAGCAAGCCGATTGCACGAAGACGTCGCCGAGCCGTCGTCCCTTCTCCTGGCTGAAGACATCGCTCGCTCAAACGTCAAGCACGAAGTGCGTACTTCGAGTTGAATACGCACGCGTACGGTTACTTTACGAGGTGCGAATGTGCCCTATGCGTGGTGCTGCCCGACTTCAAGCCGGGAGTGTATGTATTGAAGGGAAATTGGCAGCAAACTTCCGACATACAGTCTACCAGCTACATAATTACTTATGAGAGTGTTCCTTGAATAGCTCAGTAAAAAGACGTCCGGTTCACACGCAGAGGGCACGGGTTCGATTCCTGGTGTGCCAACCTGACGTCAGCCGAGCCCAGCTCGGCTGACGTCCGAGCTGGGCTCGGCTGACGTCAGGTTGGCACCGCTGACGCGCTTTGGGAACCGCGGATGTATCATAGTGAAAAGGCGGAGAGATTTTGAAGGAAAGAAGGTACAAAATAGTCCGCTATATTTTCAAATGTTCGTACTGAAAAGCTGGCTGTTGCCTTTCTACCCTCTTTCTTTTGGCCAACTAAACGATATGCGATACGTAAAGTCCCAATTTAAAATAATTTATCCCAGTCCAAAATTCGTTTCATGGCCCCTTTAAATCTCCAACTTTGATGTACCTGTAGCATTTATGCTTTCTAGCACTGGTAAAATAAGCAGGCTCGACAGGGTCGCAAGCACGGAACGACCGGAAGTCGCTTGGGACGCAGGAGCTGGACGCCATAGTTGAGGGCGATGTTTAGAGCGCAAGCTCACAACGAACTCACATTAATGAGCTGCTAAGACCGGCAATCTTGATGGTGCTGAATGCACGTTGCAAAAGAACTGTGGAAGCTCGCCGTCAGCACGCGCTCAGCAGTCGCGCACACAGCTATGGCCGCCAGTAAATACTATACTCTGTTTCACCTTATGATGTACCGCAGGAAAGGCTACAAGCGCGAGCTCCTTGCTCTAGGGCACATCTCGGCGGCACAAGCTCTCGTGCATTAAGAGTAGCTCCCAACGCTACGAGCTCGCGCTTCTAGCCTTGTCTGCGGTACAACATAAGGTGAAACGGAGTATAGAGTTTATGAAAACCAGCCGAAGAACTATGCGAACTTTATGGCAACTGGACTTTATTTTAAATTGTGTGAGGCAGATAGAGTGCATTCTAATCAATACAAAATGTCGCATAGAAACCTCTCGTTTCCACATCAACAAGTATATACCGGGTATTTCAGCGAAGGCTTTCGAAAATTCCTTAAATTAGGAAGGATTACAAAAAAAAAAAAAAGAAACTCTTTCCAGGGACAATCTGCCCGCCACACAGACGTCAAGGAGTGCACAAAAAGAAAAAAAAAAACAGAGTAATTAGTTGAACGATTACCTTAATTTTACTAATTATTTTAATTAGTCAAAATAAACGTAAGGTTCGAATGAGAAAATTGCTTATCATTATAGAAAACCCTAAACCAACTCATCTTAGAAATATATAAGCCAGGGCCAGCATTTTACGGTGTTCCGAAAAAACTCTCAACTTGGACGCTTTACTATCTCTTTTAGCCACCTACGGCTCCTCCCCCTTCCCCAAGCCGGGTAGCGACTCGCCCCGTACAGGAGGCCAACATCTCTCCCGGCTTTCCCTTTTCTTCTCTGGACCTCATTACAAGAAGAAGAAGAAGACGTTTCGATTTCTTATCGGAGCGCATATTTGCGCCCGCGGTCCTGCTCCCCAGTGGTCGAGACACGCAACACGCATGCACCATACTTCCCTCCATCCCACGTCCTCCATTCTACCAGAGAGGCAAGGCGGTGGCTTCGCGCCTAGGCCACCGGGGAGCAGGACCGCGAGCGCAAAGATACGCTCCAATGAGAAACCGAAATCTAGAAACGCGTCCAAATTGAGCGTTTCTACGGGACGCTGTAGGCATACGGCCCCTGCCTTATTTATTTTCAAAATTAGTTGATTTAATGGTTTTTGACGATGCTTAGCTAGTTTCGCATTGAAACGAAATGTTTATTTTCACTACTTAGAAAGTTAATTTGCAGATTTTAGTTTAAGATAATTAGTTTTTTTTTTTTCAATCCTGGACGTCCGCCGTGATTTTTTCCAAGTTGCCCCAAGTTGTTCCCAGAAAGTTTTTTTCTTAGCAACCCTATTCGTAAGGATCGTTTTTGAAGCGTACGTTCCTTGAAATACCCGGTATACTGGATAGTTATTCGCAAGAACAATTGCAATACTCGCGCAGGCCTCTTTTTCTTCAGAAGACTGCAACCGAGGTTAATGTCTTACTCCAATCCAAACGAGCCGCGCCATTATAACTATCCGGATCGCTATCTCTCGCTCCAAATCACGACTTATCCTCGAGGAAACGAGGCACAGCAAAGCGCCCGACTTGTAGCACCCATACCAAAGCACCTCTCGCCGAAGACGCTACCAGTGACACGCCGCACCCAGAAGAAACCTCTCCCCGCCGATTAGCCACTTCCAATTCGAGACGCGAAGCCGACGATAAAACACATTGCCGTCTAATGACAGGCTGACATGTCATTCCAGAGTGGGCTGGGCACCCACTCCAAATTACGAATCGGACTGCCGAAGAAGAAAAAAAAAACATCCAAGAAACAAAACGTTTGGACACAATCATCGGGCACCCCATGGCCTAAAGCCATACGAAGTAAGGTACACAGTCTTTTAACGTGTGTATATTTATACCGCCAAAGGCAAGGCATATTTCACGCACATGCACAAACTGCCGCAGCGCGTGGGCCTTCGTTTATTTAGATGCGAATATACTGGATATATATCGTCGGTGTTTACGGTGATTTATGACGACTTCAGCTGTCTCGTAGTGATTTGTTTTTCTTAGTGTTAGAGCTGTATGTTTGCAATCGTGGGCTTTAAGTCGGCTGACAGCTTGAGTGCAACTTTGCCACCAAAATTGAGATGGATGATAATTGGTGTTGCGTCATCCCGCGGCTCATTTGTACTTGCTCTTAATGCTTGGGTATCCCTGTGAGTACAGTCGCAACCGCGGTTAATTGCAACATGTCACTGAGGTTGAATCGGTAAGGTGCGGCCAGTAGTTCATGCCGGAACGAAAAGCGCCGTAAAAAAAAAAAAAAAAAAAAAAAAAAAAACCTGTCATCTCGTTTTGGTATTCGCTTGCGCGGCTAACGGAGATAAAGTGAGAGACGATAACAAATGCTGAACCAAAAAGTAATACCGATTTGACCTAATCACTGTTGAAAGTTCCCTTTGTTCTGATGACTGTGCGTGCCTGAAAAAGAAGGCCCTGGGACAAAACTAAAAACCAAATTTGACGTTCGTGTTTAGATAGCGTAAGGACGTCTGCCTTTGAGGTGCGGCGACACTGGCTTACGGAGAAATTTAGCCAGTGCAGTACCCCTGCTAGCCTGAGGTCTTTACAATATACACGAACGTGCGCCGTTAGGATGCTCATCCAGATTGAAACGGTCATGGGCGGGGATTGAACCCAGGCTCCCTGGATTCTGCAGCGCTCCGCGTGCTCTGAGATGCGGTGCTCTAACACACTTGGCCACCGATCCCTCCAGGTCCTGGTAAGAAGTATGACACGTATCATGCTCCAGTGCAGAATCATCGGAGAATAAACCGCTGTTTCTTTTCACTGGACACGTTGATCAAAAGATTACCCAATATAGGTACTTTGAGCGCATACATATTAACAACCTAACACTCCTGACTCCTGAGGGCGTAGCATTCACGGGACAAATGTCCATCAGCAACCCAAAGGTCCCTTTGTGGCCTTGCGATTCCATGTTGCCTCAGAAGGCGCTTGCAGGACCGCTGCTCAATTCTTCTTGCAATAATACTGTGCTACCTCTCTTATACAGATAGAACCATAAATGTTGGGCGTAAACATTACCGCGTGTCGGGTTTGTCTGCAGCTCCAGTCAAGCCCACGGCATAAAAAATATATGTTGGTGTTTGTGTTTATATCGTGGGGTCGGTCAGCCTTTAAGTGGACCGACACTGGTTTACGCTTTATCAACTAGTTACACGGGCGCGCTTAACTGCAGTTACGCTAAGCTACAGTTAGCACACAATACTTGTGGACAACATTCTGCGGCTATGCAGTCAAAGCTAGTCAAAGCTATGGGCGAACGTGCGCTTCAGCAACTTGAGCCCCCATCAACAGTGCACGCGCGCTCTTCACTTCTTCTCAGATAGCTATCCGAGAGTATAGTGCGGTAACTGTGGTGACGCATAACAGCAGTTAAAGGTGAGTTAACTGCGGTTAAATGTGCCCGTGTAACACCGGTATTAGAGGAGAAATTTAGCCAGTGCGGTACGACTGCTAGCCTGGTGTTTTTAACGTGCGTCACGCAGTAGTGGTACACGGCCGCACACCGGTACGATTCTCATCTTGATCGAAACGGACAGGGGTTGGAATTGAACCCAGGATCCCTGGATTCTGCAGCGCGAGCTTTCGATCCACGCGCTCCGAACTGGTGTGCGCTAGCGTATTCGGCCACCCATCCCCCAGCCCGCGGCTTCAAACGTCTAAAATGTAACATATAGACCAGTGTCTGCTATATGCCATGAGCGCCGCCATGTTCGCTTATGCTTACGCCATGACACAGTAGAGGGGCTGCGTGTTTTGCACGACTACGTTTTTTTAGAAACCTTCGCACAAATATCGTAGTGCAAGAACGTCAGAAATGCATAGTCACGAAGCTTCAAGAACAACACGCATGCCTAGAGTGATGTAAGATGCAAAAAGCTTGTTTTATGTAGAGCACCATTCTTCACAATAACCTGCGTTCGAGATTATTATTTCCCCAATTGCAAGCAGGGTGCCCCGACTGGTGCCCCATGCGCGCAAGCAATGCGCAAGCATGTGCAGCGTGAGCGTTAATGTAGTAGCAATCTTTTAAATGCACGCACTTGCCAGCACGTGCAAAGATATGGCGGCACCCGGATGCTCTGCTTGCAATCGTCTATAGACAGTGACAGGTTACGAGTTCAAGGGAAGCTTCCCCCCACCTCTCCCCACTTCAGCAGAGCGAATGCTAGAGAGAAAGCGACCACCACTCCAGCGTTCGTTCTGCTAAAGTGGGAAGAAGGAGGAGCTTCCCATGAACTCTTGGCAAGTCACCGACTATATTTCGCTGAGGGTCGGGTAAAACCGCTTACCGCGTAGCAGTCTTGTTGCACCATATAAATTTCTCATTTACAACGTTAAGTCTCCACCGAAAAAAAAAAAAAAAACTTTTCACAATATGGATTATGGAACTGGAAATCTAACTGGAATTGTTTGTGGAAACCTAAAACCCAGTTTGCAGACAAAGGTATAATTTCAGAAAACCTGAAATAGAGATAAAACCCAGAGAGATTTCCAGTTTCATAATCCAGATAGCGAAAAGTTGTACTGGGTTTTTCAGTAGGGCTGACGTCGCAAACTCTCAAAGGCAGATCGACCCCCTGTCTAATCATTTACTGTCTACTTTGCTTTGACTCGGCCGCTCGATTCCGGTTCGACAACCAAGCGGCGTTGCTTTGCATATATCTTTAAACGTTGGGGATGAACCACGACGCCACAAGATGAGATCCAGCATACACGTGCTTAGTGTTCGAACAGATTATCTCAATATTTACAAAATGCAGCTTTTGCGCGTGAAAATCTAAACCTACAACTTGCCGCGAATAGTTCCAGATGCCAAGTGCGCCACGGGGCAAAGTGAAACAACGCTTTTAGGTCACCTTCAAGGCTCCGCGCAACGGTATTTGGAAGGAGTGTTTCTCACTTTACATTAAGCGTGCTGGCACTGGTGAGACCCAAGTATACTCGCACGCAACGTCGCTGATCTTCAGACTTTCGTCATGACGCTTTGCGATCCCCGCGTGACGATATTTAAATACGGCCCAAACAGTGGACACGAGCGCTGCGAGAGGATTCGCTTGCGGCTAGTGACGACCAATCCCTCGATAAACATTAAGGTTTCGCATCGTAAGCCGCCGCACGGTCGATGTGCATTAAGGCTCGTGCCCAATCGCTGCGATGACGGGAATGGCCGAACCTTACCAACGTGTGAAACTCAGCGCGTGCCTTGCGCTTTGCCGACCCTAGAACGTAGACATGATAAATATTAGCAGCATATAATCGAATCCACATCACGGGGCCGCTTGTTCTTGCTGAGAGTTGAGGCAGTGAACGCCATTAGTTTTTCTGGATTTTTTTCTGCGACTGCCATTGCGTGAAGAAAACAACTAGCGAGTGTTTGGCATATTATTAATGTCAAGGAATACTCCTAAGCGGTATCGTCTGAAGGTACAAAGATTGTTGCATGGCCCCTTCAACTTAGAGCACGATTAAAGCTACTGCTGCGAGGTTAGAGCTCCAGAGAGGGTTGGTCTTGCATGTTAGCTCGTGCTGTATTGGCGGCGAGATGTTTTGGTGGCGCCCTCCTATGGATACCTCTCGGTACGTCATTACCTTGTGAACAACAAGTTCGATGGTGTTTGTAATTAGCACTGCGGAAGCTTGAAATCATTGCGCTTTGAAACCAACACTACAAACATCGTCAAAATTGAAGTTCTTACATTACTCTTATTTCCGTCGATGGGCAATCTTTTGCTGACGTCACAGTCAGCATTCCGCCAATCATGGAAGGCCGATCCCAGCGACGCTTTCGATCACTCACGTCGCCAATAGCATGCAAAAGAACTAGTGAACAACTGCTGGGTGGGACTGCTTCATTCCTTCGTGCACTCTCTTATGTACAACACATTGACAGCAGAGAAGATTGACGTGACATTATTGTCGGTGACGAATGCCACCGGCTGGTGACAACCGAAGAGGATTCAGGCCATTTTGCCGTCGACCGCTTTGCGCACCGCCGCCACCCTCAGGAACGGGGTTCCCCGGTTGCAGGTGCCGGAGTAGTCGTCCAAGTCGGTGCGGTACAGAGAGATGCAAGTCTTGGGACTCAGTTGCTGTACTTTCCTCACCTGGGAGCGGACAGGGTTCTGGTTAAGACCTCTTCACTAGCCAAGATGAGTGTCGACTTTGACCCCCAAAGAAATGAAAGTCACTCCCAAATTTAGCATGTTACCTCCCAATAATGAATGAATTAATTAATTAATTAATGATTTAATGATTATTTCGGTTATCTTGTTTGGGAGAGGTGAAAAAAGGCAGCCTAAGCCACCTGAAGAAGCTCTACCTCCCATTTAAAGCGCTGCAACAGTCGCAGCGCACAATAATATATGTGAATGATTATTTTGAATGCATACGTTATTTTTTATGCACGCGACCGAATATTAAGTGTGATGACCCAATGATCGCACGAACTCTAAACGAAAGCGATGAGAAAAGACCGATCTCACTAAGCGTTCCACGCATGCGTGACTCCGACATAACTGTAGTTCACAAGAGGTAGGCGCCCGTGCACGAGACAGCTCGTGTCGTCTCGTGCTCTGCTCGCGCATGCCTCCAGCGTGGTTGTCGCGCGTGCACAAAGACTACAGTTCCCACGATGCATAGCGACAGCGGTGGCGTACTCAAACCAGCTGGTGAGATCGGTCTATTCATTAATCGATTTCTCAAATGTAGGGTTTTTTCGTTGTTTTTATATGTCCGCATAGAATGACAGCCTTTGATCATGTTCAATATTTTTTAACATTGATTTACAAGTTTGTGTCTAATAAAAACTTGATAGACCTTTTCAGGAATGCATTAGTGACTGAAATATCAGTCAAAATATTTGTATGTTAATGGAGGTTAAAATCTAGCCCCTATTCATCAACGGCAGACGTACGAAAGTTTCGGTGTTCTTTGCTGTACGGTTATTTCTCTATTTATTTTAGTTTCGATGGTGTAAAGAAACTACCAGTTTGTAAGAGGCACTTACTGGAGTGAAACTTTTGACAAAATTCCCCCCAAGCTTTAAGGCTGCTTAACACAGCACCGTTTTCTTTTGTCACGTAGAAGTCACCGAAACATTCGTGTCTCGAATGTCGCGTGCCAGGCTATCTTCTTCAACGGGTAGTCACGCTTAAAATGAAGCACAGATGTCCCGGTTACTTGTGGCGTGAGGAGGTGTAAGCTTTTGTAACCTAATCCAACGCTAGAAAACGGGGCTGCGTGAACTTGCCTTTATTTTTGTGAGTGGTTCGCAGCGTGCCGAAGCCGAGCTTTTCAAGGATTTGCATTGACATTGAACAGCATGGAACAACAATACAGCGAACTAGCGTCTGGAACGTACCGGCTCCGTATCGGCGCCTGTCTTCAAATTCATCCTTCACCAGCTCTCAAATGGCCGCCATTAGCATGTACAGGTCAACGTTACTATACTCCACCCTTAAGCTGAGACTAGAAGCTCCGCCTTCAGCGCGAGCTTTATGCCCGTGCTAACACAAGTGTGGGCGGGCAGTCACGCGCAACCAAAGCACTCCGGCAGCCAGCGAGCTCGCGCTGAAGGCGGAGCTTTTAGTCTCAGCTCAAAGGTTGAACGGAGTATAGACCTTTCCAAAAACGAGCTTGTGGCCGGTGCCATTTTGAGCGTTCGTGCGTGTGGCGCGTGCTTTGCTCGCTTTCCGAAGCGACGAACACGCACGTGCTGGGCTGTGAAGATCGCACGCTGGACTGTGATTTTATAAACATTGGAAAGGTCTATAGACCAAAGTCAGTTGGAAAGCTTCTTATTTTTAATAGAACGCCTGGCGCCTTTCCTCGGCGCGCACCCTCGGTGGCGTTCGCTGCGATATGTGCCCACCATATATGTACTGTACATAAGTGGCGGAACCGGTGTAGCGTCGGATACCCATTGGTTGCGGTGGAATGAAATTCTGTTATGGATTTACTGGAGAGCAACCAAGCGCAAAAGTTTGCTAAAAAAAAGTGTCGTTCGGAAGCGGTTTTGTTTTCGTTGGCAGTGGTGGCGTTGTCGTTGGTGGCGCAAGGAACACTATCCGCTCGCACCTGCTCGCGTGCAGGAAACAAAGAAGCAGTGGCGTCACGAGGGTCAGCGGCACCCGGGGCGGTAGCCCGCCCCGACACCCCCCCCCCCCCCCCACCCACCCCCAATACGCTCTCGCGTGGCCCGCCGCGACTCCGCCCCCCCCCCCCCCCCCCGCTCTCGTGGCCCGCCGCGACACCCCCCTGGGCGCTGCACCCGGGGCGGTCCGGCCCCCCCCCCCTTGTGACGCCACTGCAGAGAAGAACAGCTTTCGAACGCCGCTCTTTTGTGGAGCCTGTCAGCTGATAGATAGATCGAAGAAAGTTGGTAAAGATGGTATACTCTTGGATGACGGAGTAATTGATGGGGCCAGACTGAATTTCGGATAGGATCTAGTGTTGCGGCATTATTGATCCCTAGAGGAAGGAAAGTTCCTCTCCAATCGTGAGAACGGACATCGTAATTGATTCGCCAAAGAGTTAAATCCTCGTTTTAGTGAAGCTCTATGAAAGTTGGCAAAACCACTCCTCGAAAGGGAAGAAAAGATCGTCTAAAATAAAAATAATTTAAAGGGACTACAAAAAAAAAGAGGGACTAAAGCCAGTTTTTGCCACTTTGGGGAATCGCTATCGTGGGGACACTGAATTAATCCCCCAAAATTTTATCGTATTATCTATATACTTTTACGATAGCGAAAGAGGGACATAAAAAAAAAAAAAAAAAAAAACAGACGACACAGTCTGTGTCGTCTGTTCGTTTTCCTAGCTCCTCTTCTGTTGTCGTAATTTAGACGCCAAGACGCTCAACCATCCAATCAATCAATCAATCAAAATGCTTTATTTTTCTCCATTTGGAGAGGGAAGACAGAGAAAAAAGCAACATAACAGTTGCTTGACAAGTCTCCATCTCCCCCCAGCAGCAGCCGAGACAGCACACAAAACAGTTAACACAAAAAAGAAATGGTTTATGTAATTACTCGTTTGACATAAAACAAAAGCAAAAAAAAAAAAGAAAAAAAAATCACCACACTTCTTGCACCTACACTAACACTGAAAGCTCAACAAAAAATGAAAGCAAATATTTGTTTACCAAAGTCAAAAGTTCTATGTTTAATTCCCCCAGACGATTTAAAAGACGAGGAAGAGTATTTCGCAACATCTGAATTCCATAATTTGTCCTGGAGTGCGGCACTAGCCACGTATCGGCGCTGCGTGTAGCATAAATCGTGTCTCTAATTGTAATCTGCGAGATAGACAGAAATACGTTTTCTTTGTGATGAAACGACTTTTTATAGGTAATACAAAGTTTATAACTATAGAAATTTGGAATCTGTACAATATTAAGTTTTTTAAACAATGGTATTGTATGGGCATCGTATGGAGCATGGCATATAATACGCACAACTTTTTTTTGCAAAATTTGTATCTGCTTAAGATTTGTGGACGTTGTATTTCCCCAAACCAAGAAGCAGTAATTATAATGCACATAAAATAAAGAATGATATATAAGAAGCATTGCTGACATTGGGAGTATATGACGATGTTTGTACATAACACCTACGACCTTTGAGAGTTTTTGACATGTAAAATGTACCATTTCATCCCATAGCATGTATTGATTAAATATTACGCCCAAAACTCTCTATACATCCTTTTTAAAGGGCCTCTGACACGCCAAAAAAAAAATTTGTTTTTCACGCTAAACGTTGCAATGGCATATCAGGACATTACAAAAAAATTGTTTCACTATAGAGTTGCGTAGTTTTTTTTTTATAAAAAATAGAAATACGAGGCCCAATTCAAAGTTCCCGCCATGCACTGTGACGTAACAGTGTACCGCAAGGTGTCGGGGCGGTCAGAAAGGAGGCATCGAGCTACGTCACTAAAAGTGGGTTAACCGGAAGTCGCGTGAGTTTCACTCCTCGTGCTCTCCGCGACCGTGCCTAAGACTTTTTTTTCTTTTTATTATTCTGCTCTTCGTACGAGCAATCGTAGAAAACGAAGTTTCAGTTCCACTATTGCTCTTTATCCCTGCACCGTTGGTTAGTTTGCGTGCTGTAAAATTTGAGGACGAAGAGTCAGTGGATCGACGTGATGGAGGTCAATGATGAAAGCGTTGCGAGTACAAGCCAGTGTACGAGTGCATGCCGTCAGTCCGATAATACAGGGCTATACTGGGCGCAAAACAAGCTATCAAGTTTTGAAGAAAAAAAAATTTAGAACGCTCGCAGAAATTAGGATTGCTAGCATACGACACGCCCGATCGCATTGCTGAAGGTTGAGACACCGAGGTCGTTGAATCATCGGATACTCTCCAGGCTGTAGATGCCTGCCGTCTAAAGAATACGAACTGGTGAGTGTACCAAGTACAAGTAAACGTCGAGCACAAAGTACGTATTTTGTCTAGAGCATGAGTAGAACTTGTTTACTGGGTGCTCATGCGGCCGATGTATGTCTCTCAGAAATGCATGCAGTGTGATCTCTTCTTCAGTTGCTGAAATACCGGGACAGTCCCTCACACAGCACCTTCTAGGCATTGTAGTTGATCACGTCAATTCACTGACTCCACTTCTTCTACCTTTACAGCAACATTAAGCGATGAAAAGCAAATAAAAGAAACCTTGTCTGCTTGGATCGCTCGCGGAGGTGCGGAGAATAACAAAAATATTAAAAAAATATTACACGCGCTCGCGGTAAGCACGAGGAGGGATACAACTCACGTGACTTCCGGCGATGCCTCCCTTCTGACCGCCCCGACACCTTGCGGTACACTGTTACGTCACAGTGCACGGCGGGAACTTTGAATTGGGCCTGGTATTTCTATTTTTTTATAAAAAACTACGCAACTCTATAGTGAAACAATTTTTTTGTGATGTCCTGATATGCCATTGCAACGTTTAGCATGAAAAAAAAAATTTTTTTTTGGCGTGTCAGAGGCCCTTTAAGAGCGTATGTGAGGACGCTTTCATGCAGCTGAGCGCGGACGCAACCGTAACTAGCCTTTATTGATTTTTTTTTTTTCTCCTGGCAGCATAAAATCATTTTTACGCGTATGAGCCCAAAGGTAATTTTCTTTTTACACAAGACGTTTTTCTTGCCATCCAGTTAGTTTGACTTGGCATGTCAATACGACACACAATCTAATGGCGAGAGAATTTCGAAGTGTCATAACAGCTGTTAGCTCTCGTAGACCTTTTTCACCCTCCGTCCCATGGGCGCTGCCATCTTGGAATCACGGGACGCGGCCGCCTTCAAATCGCCGCTCCTCTCTCCCCTCCGGGCCCATGTGAAAACGTTGTATTCGTGTTTTTCGTCTCGTTTTACAGCGCTTTTTTGCCCTGCTTTGTGAAGTGTTGTTTGATACTTATTTTTGCTGCCAAACTAATTGTGTGTACAACCTCTGCACTTGATTTTATAGCACGTTTTGACTATTTGCACCGTCGGCGTACCGGATACGTGTGAGGAAAGGGATCAGCCTTAGCACTGGCACACATTGAGTATGTAAATGACTCTAAGACACACGAGGGTTGCGAGGTCAATGATTTTTGACAGCGCAAATTCGCTTAAGTGATGGTGGCTAAGTGATAGTGGCGCAATAAGAACCGCAACGTATATTTGTGATCACGCATTTATGATCTTAAAGAAGAAGGCAAATACAGTCAACGCAAGGAGTTTGAATTTTTGAAACGCGGGCTGAGCAGATAGGGTAAAGAAGGTTTTTGTGGCTATACAACGTGTGAATTTTCAATAAACTTCAGTTGAGAGTGCGCCTTGTCCTGTTTCCCTTCGTATGTGTCCCTGTATTGTTTCGGCGCTTTTTGCTTGCAATGAACCAACTAGCCCTAATCTCCACTTTACTGCAATATGTGACGCCCGAAAAAAAGCCGTCTACGTGGAAATCACTCGAGTGCAGCTTTGTCGATGCCGGATTTACTCTCCACGTTGCTGAATGCGAAATAGTGTATTTGTTCAAACAAACAAAGATCCGTCTACAAATCCATGAAGTGGTGCCATGGCATTTGACTTGAGCCAAGCTTGCTGGAAGGCAATTCTCCTGCGCCACTTAATATTATTCCTCAATTTATACGGAAGACAGACGTCAGACTTGAATTGACGGGTTGGTCCCTTATCTCATATTATCAATACGTTTTAAGGAAATGGCCGTATAACAAATAGTTTTTCAAGGTCAACATTGCGGTATGGTGTTTATGAACACTTTAGCAGGGCTGACAGTTTGAAAGAATGTCCTGTTCGGCCTAGGAAGCACCATCGAAACATCTCTCGCATACTTAATTTCTTTAACAAAACCGATGGAGACAATACTGAACAGTAATCACTAAACTTGCTGGTTCATCTGTTCTGTGCAATTCACCACATTGTAAGTCAGGAAGTCGACCTGCTTTTTCACCGGCTCTATGCCTTAGTCTCGTCATCAGTTTATTTTTATAAAAACTAGTATCAGCGGGTACGTCCAGTACGGCCGTAGACATCGCTAAACCTCCCCCGGTATCATTTCAATACTTTTACCGCCGAACCTGGCCGACCGAGGATCATGATCAGACGAAGGTGTTCGCTAAAACGTCCACAATTTAAGCTCGTAACTACTTCGTCATTCTCAAGGTGGCCCATCACCACTGTATCATTAATTCTGTACCACAAGGGGTACATTTCTACCACAAAACTAAGCGAAAACGACATATCACACAAACACAACCGCATGCCCGCTGAAACCGACACCAACCAAATTGAAGCCACTTCGTGGCACCGCGTGTCTCAGCTGGCCCTGTCCACCGGTCAGGTAACTACTGAGATGAAAAGGTCAATAGAAAATCTGACAGTGCTACGCAATGCCTACTTCATTCAATTATCTTAATCGGAGCCATTCGCCTCGAATACCATAGTCAATAAAACGACGCACAGTGCGACCTCTATTCATTTATTGTTTTCTTTCAGCCATCTTCCGATTCCCTCATGCCTGCTCATGCACCACTCCAAATCAAAAATCAAGCGTCCGCACTAAAAAAAAAATATGTATATAACACCCGTGCAAGGCTAGGGGCACGCAATCCTATACTCCATTTCACATTAAATCTGACTGCATTCAACTCTGCAATCCGATAGAGCCAATGGTGCCGTCAAGAGTGCACCGTCATGGCGTTCATCGTCTTTGCCTGCTTGCTATCACCGGTTGAACAAATCAGACACAGTGAATGCGCTGATTCTGCGTTTTTCTTTTGTGTGTGTGTGTGTGTGTGTGTGTGTGTATGTGTGTGTTTGTTTGCGTGATTCGTTGAGCTGGTAATGGCAAACGCGCAAAAACTACGATCGCAATGATAATGCACTTTTTGGCGCGGCTTGACTTCATCCATCGGGTCGTGGCGTCGGTTGCGGTCGGGCGTAATGTGAAACGGAGTATAGTTTTGAAAGCTTAGTCCACCCGCCGTTCTAGTGTGTATACTGCTGGATCAAGGCCGTTTTACGTCTCTGGGCTCTCACGCTAGCAGGCGTTGCTCTTCACCACAGAACGTACGATGGCCGAATTATGCTGTAGTACGTGGACACCTTAGACTAACCTCTAAACGTGAGTGAGACAACCTGCCAGGGCCTTGATTGCAAGTAAAAATGACTTTAAGGTGCTCCTGCCGCACAAACACGTACACAAACGTGTGTATGTGTGCGTTTTTTTTTTTTTAGAAGCCGGAGTTAGAAGGAAGCCTTGTGTTCATCAGAATGCGGGTAAATTGTCTTTCAAGACAGTGAAAGGAATACGCAGATAAAGCGAGAAAAGACAGTTATGTCATTTTTGTTCAGATATTGCACTCTAGGAAAAGGAAAAGGAAAAAAGGTGCTGTTCATGGCGCGTCTACTCTCCATTAGCGTCCCCAGATTTATAGTTCTCAGATACGAAATAAAAATAATTGTCGCTATGAATCTATGACCCGTTCGTCTCTCAAAATTTCGTATTCACTGGTGCATGCACTCAAGCACCAAGGATGCGAAATTGAGACACGAAGATCCCCTTTATAATACATTTTCCGCAAAGTGTCGGTCATGTCAGGCTATACACCGGAACAAGCTTACTTTGTTGACGACGGTAATCTCGTCATCGAACATGTACATCCGGGACTGAATGGACTGGACCACAGCTTCCGCCCATTCGTAGTACCTGAACGCCGGCTTTTCGTGGCAAACCTGCATCAATGAATAGCAGCATGGTTAAGGAAATTGTCCTCGTCGTACTCGCAATCATCTCGTTGTGTCAATCCCTATATCTATACAAGAACAGTGTCATTACATATTTACAGTAAAATCCCGAATGAACACCCACCCCCAGTTGATTGTCGACTCTATTCCGTTTTCTTTTGATCTCTCCACCGTTAAAGGGCGTTTATTTAACATTCTACGGTATTCGCTTGTTTCATTGCGAACTTTCACATAAACAAAGCAGTGCAATCGGAGTGTGTTCTCATGATAGTTTTTTTCCAGCGTGCCCACGCCGGGGGAAGTTTTAAAGTGACTGCATAAATTGACTTAAACACTTATCTCGCTACGATTTACCACAGAGGTGCCCTAACGTGGTGGAAGCACCGAATCAAAACTTCAAACAAAAATTACCCGAGTAAAAATTAAAAAAATGATATCTGATTACTTCTACGTGCTATCCACGCACACTCTGACTGGCGCCACAACCTACAGATGCTGGTTGCGGCCCCGGCGTGAGCATGCCGTCCGGTCGCGCCAAAAGTAGACGACATGTAGCGAAAATTATTCGACGAACCATAGATTTGATTTGCTTTGTGTCCAGTTAATTTGTTTTATTGGGAACGAAAAAGATATTATGGACTAACCAGCATAGCACCTAAAAAACGCGCGCCGTTTGTTTCGAAAACATCGCCTGTTTTTGGCGCCACCGGGTGGAAAGTTGACTCCATCTCAAAACCATATGGGGAGCGTTTGCAATTTAATGGCGGCCGCCTCCCGCGTATATTACTAGCAAGTGCGCATTAGCTGCGTTCTAGCGTGGCGAGGAGGAATCCAGGCGTAAAGGCAGAGACATTTGCAGACGATCAATTGCGTTTGGCTCCTCCTCGCATGCTCGTATGCGGAGCGCAAGTCGTCTGCGTCTTGCGCAGGAGTTGCGCTGACGTCAGAACTAGGCTGAGCTTCGATTGACTCTGATTGATAGAATAGTGGGTAGACCTCAATGCTAGATGCCTTGAGGTCTACCCACTATTTTTTTTTTTTTCAATCAGCCAATAGGAGCTCGGCGTTCTGACATCATCGCCACCCCTGTGCAAGAAGCGGACAAACTTGCGCTCCGCATAGCAAAGGCGGCCCATGAACCACATACCCCGATCGAGCAGTTAGAAACTCTTGGAGGCAAAGATCAATGAAATCGCCAACGTCAAACAGAACTTGGCTGCTCTTACTGAAACTCTTTGCGTAGTGCAATGTGAGTCTGTAAGTGTGCATGACCACTTTATTGCGCTCACTGAAAGTTTGACGATATGAGAAAGCGGATGCGAAGAAATAACTTGAGTTTGAGAGGCTCGCATGACAGGGAGAACGAGTCATGGAGCCAAACGGAGTGCTTGGCTTCCAACTTCATTCGAGGAAACATCACCCAAAATGTTGGCAAATGTGAAATGTGCCTTGTAGCTTAAAAATGTATCATCTCCAAAAGTTTGGATATCAGAGAATGCCTCACCAAAGGTGCAATTTGCTGTGGGAGTTTGCATACCGATTCTGAGAACAAAACATCAGATGTAAGCTTTCTTACGACAAATTGCGTGTCGGAAATGAAGCGTACGTGTACGGTAATGAAAGTTCTACGGTGATCCAACAGCAACACAGAAGACAGTCTGTCTTCTGTGTTCCGTTTCTGTCTCCGTCCTCGTCTTTTTGTGCGTCACTTGTTTCATCGTGAGAAACGCCCGCAACATGAGAGAGCGCGTCCCACCGATTGACCCTTCAAAACTCACAATGTTCTCTCGCATGTCGTAAAAATTAACCAATGCTATCCTTTTCGTTGCAAACTTTCGCAGCTTACTTTCATCACAAGAAGAACTCGAGTGCATTACTTCGAATCACGAGCCTGATATTATTCCGGGTACCGAAACGTGGATAACGTGCAGTGTCCAGAACACAGAATTACGCTTACGTGAAAAATTCCAACTTTTTCGAAAGGCCCCAGTTTCTACGAGGGGAGGAGCTGTACTGATTGCCGATAAAAGGGAAATTCGCACTTTTCGTGCGAAGTGCGATTCGTCTCTAGAAATATTATAAATTCGGTTACAGTTGGATTTTCGCCACGCACTGAGTGCATGGCGTCCGTTACCGTCCGCCTTATATAAACCTCGGTAACTGCAACGAACGCCTTTACACTTGTCCGAGCGCAGTAACAAGTGTTTACTCAAACGGCATTTTGATACTTTTTAGAGATTTTAATTAGCATGGAATCAGTTGCAAGACCTTTCAGCCCTTTTTGAATTGTGTGCCTCCTGGTCCCCTCAACGAGTTATTTTGTTTGTTACAAACATTTCAACTAACACAAATGGTTAAAGTTCCAACACGAGATAGCGCAATACTAGAGTTGTTTGCCTCTAGTGCTGAATATGTCAATTCAACTAATTTTATCGTCCTCGTTAGAGATCACGCCACTGTACATGTTGATACACCTTTTATCCTGAAGCGCTTCAGGAACTGTCAAGAGAAAATTAATGACTACGCTCGCACTAATGTTGACGGCTTAAATGCGAAGCTGACCTTGTTTTTTGACTAGTATACTATTAACCATGTTGAAGAAACCTGAGACTGGGGTAGAGAAGAAACATTAGGACGTAGAAGAGACAGAAAATAAACAGGATGACGTCTGAGACGTCGTTTTGTCTGATTCGTCTCTTCTATGTTTTCTACCGTTTCTTCTTTACGCAAGTCTCACGTTACTTCAACAGGGTTAATATTCACCAGCTCGCCTGCACCCTTACGATATTTTCTCTAGAATATTATGTTTTGCTTTGGCACAAGTTCGCCACACTAAACGTTTTGTTTCTCCAGTTATTCGCCGCCTTATCATTTGTCATTCGTGACAATATTATGCGAGCATATTATGGTTTAGGAAGAATGATTGTTCTATAAAGAAGAAGCGTTGTTGTCTTAAAGGCGAAATGAATGTTTAGTTTTAAAAAAATCCCATTTTCTTAGATACCTCAGTGATTGTGCGCCGTATATGCGTTTTAAAGGACGAATTATGGGTGAAATGGACTTATAAATATTTATACAAAGTTACACTTTCAATATCTTGGTTTGCACTCATCGTTCGGTTAACCACAACTGGATCATAATCAAATCTACACTGCAGCATTTGATTTCAACCTATGTCCCTAAAATCAATATCAGAGTAAATCGAAACTATCATTAGTTTACAACCAGCTGGCATCGCTATCATTCTGGCGAATGATAGCGATGCCAGCAGACGTGTGCGGTGAGTGCTCTGCTCGCTTCTATGGAAAGCAGCAGTTTTTGACCTGCTCCGGAATTTGTAACCAACGTTATCACTGCAAATGCATCGGCGTTGGGCAAGAAGAATACGAGGTGCTAATGCAAAGCGGCAAAAGCGCCTACAAATGTGCTAAATGTACGAGGCGCCACCGAACTTCGTCTAACGACAAACACGACACCGAGGATGACGAGGTGGAACACGGGCCCCAATTTCGGGCCTCGTCGGAGAGCGGTGCTTCTGGTTCGGCTCCTTGGGAACCGAGCAACTTCGCCCGTCTACTGCTCAACATGTCTGCGAAACTGGACGTCCTGACTGTCGAGGTTAAGTGCCTCAAGGCAGAAAACACCTTTCTTCGCTCGGAAATCGGCGTGCTGAACAAGAGGGTACTCGAACGCCTACCTTTGGCTGCCCATCCTCAAGCATCTTTCGCGGCGGCCGTGCTTTCGCCCGGGCCGACGGCTGGTTGGCCCCCACTGAGTTCGGGGGCAGTGCATCGAACGACCTTGGACGTAAGCGCGGCTCCCGGACCGATCAACAGTTCCACGAGGGGCGTTGTTCCCGCCGTTTCAGCGAAAGGTCATGGTTCTCGTCATGACGATCGTCAAGCAGCTGCAGCGACCGATGACGACGGCTTCATTCCTGTTATCCGGAAACGACGTTCTCCGACATCGACGGGGACGGCCAAGTCCGAGAAGGTACGGGCTGTGCCTCGCCAACCGCTGATTAAGGCGCTCTTTGTGTCTAGGTTGGATCCCAATACGTCCGTGTCAGATATTGAGGATTTGATAACCCCTTCTCTCGAGGGCAAGTGTGTCGACATCACAAAGCTAAAACCGAAATTCCATTCTTATTCATCCTTCCACATTGCAGGTGAACAATCTGCTTTTGATATCTTAAACAAATCAGAACTTTGGCCCGAGGGATCAATCTTTCATCAGTTTTTTGGAAAATTAGACAGTTCGCGAGTTTATGAGGCCGAATCTGAAGCTCCCGTGAATGCTTAGGACTCTAGAGGTATATTATCAAAACACACGGGGCTTGCGTTCAAAGTCCTCTGAGTTCATGTCCAATATTCTACTAAGTTCTTCTGATGTCGTATGTTTAACCGAAACCTGGCTCTGTCCCGGAATTTCCGATAGTAGCTATTTTCCACCGAACTATGATGTGTTTCGCCAAGACCGGGATTACGACGGCACGGGTATGAAATATGGGGGTGGCGTACTGGTGGCCGTTAAGTCACCAGTGCAGTGCAACCGCAGGAAGGACCTGGAAAGCTATGCTGAAAGTGTCTGGGTAGAAATCCCCGCTAGCGATGGTTATAATTTTTTAATTGGAAACTATTATTTCCCTCCTCTTTTCGATGATGCAGCGTTTGTAAAACATTTTGAAACCGTTCAGAAAATAGTTGACTTATCTAAATTTCGGGTCCAGATCTATGGCGATTTTAATTTGCCCGGAATTGACTGGACAACTGGCGTTGCTTCTTGTTCAGCAAGTGTGACTTCGAGGAAAGCTTCTTGGCTACTTTCGTTTACAAACTTTTTTGATTTTCATCAGTATAACACGATTGCGAATAATCATGGAAATGTACTAGATCTATGTTTATCTAATGCTCCGCTTGAGCCTACGATTCTGGCCGTAAATCCCTTAGTGCCGGTCGATGTTTATCATCAGCCTTTCACAACAAAATTCTGTCTGTCATGCAGGCCTCGTGTTAAAAGAAGTTTTGCGGCGTATTCCTATTCTCGAGGGAATTATATTGAATTATACAAATTTTTGGATGAGTATGACTGGTCAGAGGTCTTAGCTGATAATATAGTTGACTCAGCAACAGAAACCTTAACGTCTATTGTCAAGAATGCTCAGGATATTTTTATTCCGAAACGAGTTGTGCGCGCATGCAGCTATCCTAGCTGGTTTTCAAAAGAGTTGAAAATTGCCTCACGTAAAAAGCTTCATTACCATCGTTTGTATAAGAAAACAGGATTGGATCTGTGGTACCAAAAGTTCAGTATTTATCGTGGTTTGGTGAAAAAACTCTACGATCACGATCACCGCTTGTACTTAACTGGTATAGAGTGTAGCCTAAAAAAGAACCCAAAGAAATTTTGGCAATTCACTAAAAAACATTTACGTGAAAATAAGTCGAATATTTGCCTTCGTGACGATACCGGATATCAGTGTTGTGCGGGTGGCATTGCAAATCGTTTTGCTCAGTATTTCAGTTCCTGTTATTCCTCTTTTCTTACGAACAGCTCCTCTAGTGTCATCGGGGTTGAGCGTTCTGATTATTTTCCTACATTTACTGTTTGCATGGAAGACATTTTAGAGGCCATAAAAGATTTGAAACCCAAGCTATCAACCGGAATTGATTGCATACCTAGTTTTATTATAAAGGGTTGTTGTTCTATACTTGCACCTATATTATTGCACATTTTCAACTTGTCTCTTTCCCAGGGTTATTTCCCCGAACTTTGGAAATTTTCCGTAATTGCGCCTATTTTTAAATCCGGTGATTCCACACTGGTCAACAATTACCGACCGGTGTCGCTTTTATGTGGGTTCGCTAAGGTATTTGAAAAGGTAGTACATAAGCGTCTTTACTTTTACATAAGCCCGATGATATCTGATGTGCAGCACGGATTTCTAAAAGGGAGATCTGTAGAATCGAACTTATGTTCATTTTTGAATTTTTCAGCGCCGATTGTTTCCAATAGGGGTCAGGTGGATGCTATTTATTTCGACATGTCGAAAGCGTTTGACCGTGTTAGTCACGATTTACTGTTGAAGAAGCTTGCTCTGCATGGTTTCAGCCCGCACGTATGCGCATGGTTTTTTAGTTACTTAAGGGGACGTCGCAACTCTGTCCGTGTTGACGATAGCTACTCTAACGAGTTTCTTTCAATATCTGGGGTGCCACAGGGCTCTATTCTGGGACCGCTTTTGTTTACTTTGTTTGTTAATGATATTGTGTCTTGTGTTAGTGACGCAAATATTCTTCTCTTTGCTGATGATGTTAAACTGTTTTTAAGTGTCGAGTCAGTAATGGATTGTGCTCGTCTTCAAGCCGATATAGATAGTATTTCAATTTGGTTTGTTCAAAACTGCTTATCGCTTAATCCCGGAAAAAGTAAATCAATCGCATTATCTAGAAAGCGCGAAATCATTTATTTTTCTTATAGACTTGATGGTGCCTTGATTCCAAGGGTATCTTTAGTAAGGGATCTAGGTGTCCGTATTGACAGTTCTCTCCTGTTTAATGAACATGTGTCTATAACTGTTAATGCTGCTTTAAGAGTGCTGGGAATAATTTCTCGATTGTGTCATCAATTTTCATCACCCTTTTGTTTGTTGCATTTGTTTAAGTCGCTAGTCCGATCACGCTTAGAGTTTTGCTCGATAGTCTGGAATTCTTTATCGCTTAGTCAATCAACTGCAATCGAAAATGTTCAAAAACGGATGATAAGAATAGTGTACGACCGCTATATTGGAAGGAGGTGTTTTTATCACTATGAAACATTGCTTAACCGCTTTTCACTATGTAAACTTGCCATGAGGAGGCAGTTCAGGGATTTTGTTTTTCTTCATAAAGTTGTTCATGGTCATGTCAATTCAATGGTTCTGCTGCAATCCATAGACTTTCATGTTCCGCAAAGGATGAGTCGAACTGTGTCAACGTTTTATCCCTCGTGCATGTCTTCTATATCCCCTTTGTCAAGAATTCAATTGGCCTTCAATAAGGAACATCACCTCGACATTTTCGTTTCCCTTAATGATTTTATCTTGATGGTTCGCAACTGGATGTCTTTCACATAAATATCGCAAGCATTTGTTATTTCCACTTTCGTATATTTGTAATCTATATTTATGTATATTTTTATTGTGATATGTACTTAATGTATTTAATGTTTGATATAGTGTGTTGTGTAAGTTTCCTTTTTGTGCACCACAGGATCAGACTGTAAAGTTGTTTGTGGGCACGTGCAAATAAAGATTTATTATTATTATTATTATTATTAAGATGGCAATTTGGTCCAGTTGGTTCATGATCGAAAATAGGCGCCGAAAAAACAAGGACAAGAAGAGACGTAAACACAGCGCCAGTGTTTACGTCTCTTCTTGTCCTTGTTTTTTCGGCGCCTATCTTCGATCAGCTTAAAACATTTGCTGAAAAAAAAAAAATCGGCTACTTGCAAAAGTGAAAGCGACGGGCGACGCTGATCATTGGTCCTCTTATTGCGTGTTTTTGAGGCGAATCAAAATCGAAGTAAACAAAGCTAAGAAAGAGTTTTATAGCATGAAGCTATCGCGCCTTCTTTGTACTGACCCTCGTATGTTTTGGAAGGCTATCAATCCGAGTCATCGTGGAATCAATCCAGTGTTTATAGCAGATGACCATAGTCAAACAAACGACCTTGAAACTGCAAAACTACTTAATTTTTTTTTTTTTTTTTTTTTAGGCGTATTTACACGGGAAACGTTCCCCCTTCCTCCAATTTCTGAGCGACCTGTTGTTAGCATGTCCCCTATTGTGTTCAATAGCGGTGGCATTCGAAAGATAGTAGAACAGCTCTCGACAAACTGCGCTCCAGGAGATGATCTGATAACGGGAAAATTTCTGAACATAACAAAAATGTTTTATATCACCTTTGTGATCTAAACTATTGCAACAGAGCCTCGACTTCGGGGATATTTTATTCGACTGGCGTTCTGCAATTGTTAAACCCATTTTTAAATCAGGTGACACATCAAATCCTTCTAATTATTGTCCCATATCTCTCACAAGTATACCTTGTAAGTTAATGTAACATGTCATATTTACGAACATCATGGTACATTCAGATTAAATCAATTTATTTTTTCCCAATCAACACGCGTTCAGAAAAACATATTCGTGCAACACCCAACTCTTCGAATTTGTCCACGATTTGTACTTTAATACATACGAAGGAGTACAAACAGATGTTATGTTTATTGATTATGAGAATGTATTTCATATAGTACCACACAAACGATTAATTAAAAAACTTTATCAACTTTAAACTGACCCATCCACAGTTCAATGGATATCGGCCTTTCTTGCCAACAGAATTCAATCAGTGAGGATAAACAATGCAGTATCCTCGCATGTACCCGTGATAACTGCAGTGCCCCAGAAAAGTGTCCTCGGAGCTTTATTATTTTTAATATACATTAATTACGTTCCATCAAACATTGCATCCACCATCCGGCTATACGCCGATGACAGTGCGCTGTATCGTAAAATTGAATCCCCAAGTGATCAAGTAGGTTTTCATACTGGCCTCGATAAACTCAGCGAATGGTGCGCTACTTGGCAAATTAAAATCAACTCAAGTAAATGTCGTCTATTGACTGTTACAAATAAGAAAAAAACATCTTTCCCATATTCAATTTTAACCCAAGATATTGAAAATGTAACTTTGTATAAATATTTAGGAGTACATTTCACCCACAATTTGTTCCGTAAAATGCACAGACCGCACTCAATCAATGATGCATCTAAGCAACTGTTCTTTTTTCTAACGAAACATTTATTTCACTGTTAAGGCAAAAAAAGCTTCGTATATATAAAATAATTATTTTTCCTAAACTAAACCATGATTGTTACTTTCTCGTTGATAAGATTTCTCTGAGGCCATCGTCCGAAAGAAGGGCCGAGCGTGACTTAATTTTTCTACATAAGTTAGTAAATGGGATGATAGATAACAATATGCTTTTATCCAGAATTAACATTCATGTCCCTCCTCGGTTAAATAGGAACCATACTGCTTTTTACGTCAATATCATGTGTAGATCCTCGCCCCTGTCACGTATACAATCGTTATATATTTGCCTTAAAGGGGCACTCAAGCAGTTTTTGGAGAAGCTACTTTTTGGTGCGATGGCGTTAAGGAAGTGTCAGTGAATGAGTATCTTCAGTTTTAGAAGGCAGAACCGCCTATTAATCACGCAGGAATAAAATACGTGCGGACTCTTTTCTGCACTTGCGAGGACCAATGAAATTATCGTATGTTTGAAAATTTTGGCGGCCTTTGTAAAGTTCCGCTAAAGAAACAATTTTCAGTTCATTTAAATATGTTGTGCATGATAATTTCAAAAGACGTAAAATATTTCTAGTTTAGAATACGCGATACTGCAATTATCGTTTCACAAACAAGGGACTACGTTTTCTCCTTGCCTCTGCGCGCGTTGCAGGCCGGTCGGTCGGGCCGATCGTGTCGGTAGCGGGCCGGCCAGGCCTCGGTGGTGGTCGTCGACGTTATCGACGTGGACGGCGTGATGAAAGCTCATCGTTCCGCGTAAAAGCGCTATCCTTGACTGTGAATTTTCGTCGTGTGTTGCTATGATAACCCAGCACGTACTAAAAGGGAAGATCCACCTACTCGTGCGGCGATGTCGTGGCGGCACTCTCAAGACAGCAGAAACGCCCGTGCCGTCGTGTTTGTTTACTTCGACTACAGTGGTGCTTTCTAAGCATTTGTGTCCTCGAACATCGCCCGGATTTCTTATTTGGCGCATTTCATGCGTGTGCTCAAGTTCAAGGTATTACTGGCGCGTACCGTACAAAGCATGCGAATTTTCACGCGTTTTCATCACCGGAGAGAAGTGATTAGTGTTAGCAATCCTGAACGCTCGCAACGTCTATCTGATCACGAAATCATATTTATACGTTGCTATATCACTGCTAAGATTACATTGTCGTTTATAATCGTAGAAAAGGCGTGTGGCGATATTTGTACTATTGCAATGTCGTGTATTAGAGTCGTGATCGTCCAAGACGGTGTACTGCATCTTTTTATTTTCTTTTTTTCATCCACTGTACCCTGCAAGCCTATCAAGAAAAAATAACAATAAAGCTTTAGGCTATAGACAACTGTCTGTCTATATTCGGTTACGGCATTGAGTAGCAGTGCGTCCCCTTTTTAGAGGGGCTGACGACCCGCTGCGCTTGTTGTAGTGGTTGCAGATGTGTGTACGCGCGGCGCAGAGCGGTCGTTCCGGTCGCAACAAACGCAGTCGTAGGTACGCGCTCGTTGCACATGTCTGAACCAGGCTTTCCCCCGTCCTCCCGAGGCGAAAGGCGACGTGGCGACATCGTTTGACATCACGTACCAGAGGTAACGCTCCGATATCAAACGTTGGTTCGGTTACGACTTGCCCCAACCGCAAATCGAAGAATGCCCGAAAAGGTCTGCGTTTCGCCGTCCTCGGAACCCAAACATGACTCCGAAGCGCTGCTATCGTCCACATCGCACGTCGAAGTGGCGTCATAGGAAATCATCCCCAGGTCGGCTGTCCGCCGAAGAATTTCAACCTCTAACGGCGTCAGGTCCTCGAGCGTAGAGAACCCCGCCATGATCGAAGCTCGAATGACAAAGAGGTTCGGCCGATGCGGCTACCTCGGGATCACTGCGCGACGGAACGTCGTCCAACGCCATTGGCCCGAGATCCTTTTGATAAGCGTGCGAGGACCAATGAGAGTGGTTTCGTTTTCGGGTGGATCCGAGGTTTGGCGGCCTTCAATTACATTTTTATTAAAGAAATAATCACCGTATGACTATTTTTTTGGTTTTTAGGGATACTTAGGGGGTCTAAATTCAGCTGTCATCATCAAAACACGAACTCAAAAACCACTTGAGTGCCCCTTTAATGATACAAATATTGATATATTCAGTGATACCTCTGTTTACCGCAAGCAGTTGGAAGTGCTTCCAACACACCTTTGACCTGTGCTTTACTTTGCTTTTATTGTGTTATTCAGTCTCTGTTCGATTTTAGCATTGACTTGAGCGCCAAAGTGAAGACTTCCGGGTTGTTTTGGGGCACATAAAAATAAAGATTATTATTATTATTATTATTATTATTATTATTATTATTATTGTTGTTGTTGTTGTTGTTGTTGTTGTTGTTGTTGTTGTTGTTGTTGTTGTTGTTGTTGTTGTTGTTGTTGTTGTTGTTGTTGTTGTTGTTGTTGTTGTTGTTGTTGTTGTTGTTGTTGTTGTTGTTGTTGTTGTTGTTGTTGTTGTTGTTGTTGTTGTTGTTGTTGTTGTTGTTGTTGTTGTTGTTGTTGTTGTTGTTGTTGTTGTTGTTGTTGTTGTTGTTGTTGTTGTTGTTGTTGTTGTTGTTGTTGTTGTGTTGTTGTTGTTGTTGTTGTTGTTGTTGTTGTTGTTGTTGTTGTTGTTGTTGTTGTTGTTGTGTTGTTGTTGTTGTTGTTGTTGTTGTTGTTGTTGTTGTTGTTGTTGTTGTTGTTGTTGTTGTTGTTGTTATGTTGTTGTTGTTGTTGTTATTATTGTTGTTCTTATTGTTATTGTTATTATTATTGTTGTTATTGTTATTGGTGTTATTGTTATTGTTGTTGTTGTGGTTGTTGTTGTTGTTGTTATATGCTTGCATACTATTAAATCGACACCAAAATTATTTAACACTACAACAAGAAACTTTCCAAAACAAAGCTCAACGTTTGCTCTGTCACGAGTGCTCTCCCCAGACAAGCGTCACAGATCTGAAGAAAAACTTTGGACCAATATTTTAGGAAAACAGACAAACAATTGCTCGCTTACGTTTTTTTCGTGATATTTAATGCAGCGAATTTCCTTTCAAAACGAACTACCACATACCTGCTCGGTTCTTATCTGCCAGGATTGATCAGCCATCGAAGTCGAACCAATTGAACTAACTTGTTTTTGTTTTCCCAACTTGATACACTCATAAAGAACTGGAATTGACTCCCTGAAAATGTTGTCACTCTTTCAGATGCGATGTTGTTTAAACTAAGTCGTGAAGAGGTCATTTTGTATTTTGATATTTCCTCGAAGACTTTTGTATTTTGAATAATTGCTTTAATGTTCTTGTGATTCACTGAGTTGTGAAAATGCATTTATTTGTCTAGAGTGTTTCATATTTTATATTATTCAACGTCTTTATATTTCTAGTATGGACAGTTCGCTTGTTACCATTATTGTATATATGTATATATACTTTATATCCCAACATCTATTGCTATCTGTATTTTTGCTTAGGTGAATATACATTAGAGATAATGTATATTATCCCGACTTCTCCAAAATTCTTGCTTTCACCCTCAGGTGTTACATACACGTAATGCATGTTTGTAAGAAACAAATTAATGAAAATGCAGGCTCTCTAAGCTGACGTTGAAGCCGCTGCCGCCATCTGTCGGTTGTTGCGGCAGTCTGGGGGAGCGTGGATAAAAGACGAGCACCGTGAATAAAAAAAATAAAAAAAAGTTATTATTATATATTGTTACGTTTTATTTACGTCAGTGTGATCATTAAAATTTGCAAGCGATGCTTCCACCACCTTCGGGCACCTCTGTGGTAAATCGTCGTGCGATACGTCACCGAGTCGATTTATGCTGTCACTTTAAAGGCGGCCCCGGGATTCGTGGACACTCTGTATACTTCACGGACAGGGCGAGAAAGTAGTAATGTATTTTAGAATTGAGCCTAAGCATCGAGCGTGCACGCGCTGCCGAAGCGCGTGCACGCTATAGAGTGAAATAATTATGGGCTTTAGTACGCACTTCCGAGTAGGTGCACCAGGAGAAGTCGATGCAGTCCTGAGAAGGCGCGTGCAGAAGTCCCTGGGGCACCACGTACATGAGGACCGCCATCAGGATGGACACGCACGTCTTCGCCTTGCCCTCGCCCGACGGGAGATGAGGCATGAACATCAGAGCACCTCTCTGCGCATGCGCGTTGCACGAGGTCACACGATGTCATATGGGACCAGCTGTATTGCTTTACCTCCATCGCCCATGTTGAGGCCTTTTGCTCAGCTGATGGGACTGAGGTTTTAAACGGATGTTAATTTGCGCTTATTAGTTTGTCGTGTCTGATATCTTACCTTTGTCTTGTTGTCGCTATTTTCTGTTTTTTTTTTCTTTTCTACATGTCTGTTTAGCGCGGCATGTTCCTTACAAGATATGTCAAAGCAACTAACCCATTTAAAAGCACCTCCAAACGTCGAAGTTCGACGCTGAGCCTACCTATGTAGTTCGCGGGCGTGTGGCGCCATCGTTCGGCAGCCTCGCCAACTGCAGCTCTATCAGCGGGGACTACTAGCAAAAATTTTGAAACATCACTTTAACCTGTTTCTTCTTTCACTTGTAGTCTTTTTTTATGTTGTTGCTACATTTTGCGTAATTCCAAGATGTTATAAATCAAACGTTTTTTGTTTTTTTTTTAATTTGCTGATATACCAGATTAGTTTATTTTCTAGACAAGCACATGCTGTGCTTTGTTGGAGCTTTCTGTGATGCATAGTTTATTTATTCCTGGCCCAAAGAAACACGGTTCTTTTTTCTCGGAACATTCCTGTACATTGCCCGCTTAGAGGCAGCTACACTCCGTTTCACTTTGAAAGCACACTGTGCACAAACGTTTTTTGTTTTGTTTTTTCTAAGAGCATAATTGGGACACGTTTTTTTTATAATTTTTGCACCAAAAAAAGGGTATTTTTGGTGCGATATTTACGCCGTTAGACGGGATTTAGGTGGAGGACACGGCTCATTTTAAGCCTCGCGCACAGGTCAGTGGTCCGCCCATTACTACTGGATTGGCTTGACTGCACGACCGAACATGCTCGGAAGCCTATTGTCTCCATTTTTCCGACATCCGGTACGTCTACTCTGGAAGTCTGACACTATGAGTGCCTGGAAGGCGTCTCTGACTGGTGTGTTTGCCGCGTCCAAAAAGAGTGGTCCTTCGATTTCCGCCTGATGACGTCATTGAAGTGTCATGCTGTCGCCGGTTGCGATCCTGGCGGCGTCCCAACAGCTGCGGTGTATGTGGCAGACGCCTGTACTGCTGCAGGTCGCTCACAAGTGCGGCAGTCTACGAATGTTTCAGCAGCCAGAAGTTGGGACGCCGTGACGATAGCCACACCCGCGTTTGGTTGTGCTACTCGCAGTTTCTCGTTAGCGTTTCTACGACAAACCGCCAGGATCGCGACATGCAACAGCATGACAGTTCGGCTTCTGTGACGTCATTTGTTGCCACTTCGGGACCACTTTTGATTTATAGACAGCATATGACTCTACACACCAACGTTACTATATCAACTCAGTTGTGGAACTTTCCATTTCACCGTACATTGGAGGGTGTCCGAAACCGTGTTCGATTCTTTTGCGGCGAGGTGGCGCTGCCGGCGCATTAATCCGCGCATTTTCGTCTGCTACTGCTCCGCGGCTGCCAACCGCTGCAACTGTTTGCGAGTGTGGGGGGGGGGGGGGGGGGGGGGGGGGGGGGGGGGTTGGAAGCGTTGTGAGAGAGCCTCTAGCCAAATGGCTCTCAAACCCTTAGCTGTGAACGTATGTTCTCGGTATTGAAACCGTGATCGCAATCACAACGGTCACACAATTCACAGAGCAGCGGCGCCATTTTTACGGGAACCAAAATTTTTATTTAGCATCAACACGCGCAGTGGCGTCACGAGGGTCAGCGGCACCCGGGGCGGCAGCCCGCCGCGCCACCCCTCCCCCCCCCCCCCCTCCGCTCTCGCGTGGGCCGCGACTCCGCCCCCCCCCCCCCCCCGCTCTCGCATGGCTCGCCGCGATCCCCCCCCCCCCCCCCCCCGCTCTCGTGGTCCGCCGCGACACCCCCCTGAGCGCTGCACCCGGGGCGGTCCGCCCCCCCTTGTGACGCCACTGAACACGCGTAAAGGAACTAATCAAGCCAGATCAACCAACATAGTTAGTGGGACGCTATACGCTTAGGCCAATGTTATTAGATTAGCTCAGTTACGGAACTGCTCATAGACGCTGCATGCACGAGCAGTACCGCACGAAGAGATGGCGTTGGTCACCTGCCGATTGAAATGGAAAGCGCACAACGCCGTGACACAGCCAGCCATTCAGGATCCCAAAACCTCTCGTCCCCGAAACCACTGTATCCTCTTCTCTCATCTCCCTCTTTTTTGTTGCTTTGTTATTAGACGAGGGATCTCATCCCGCCGCAGTGCAGTGACCGTCACGCCCCTCCTTGTAACCCGAAAGCCGTCATTCATCGTATATTTTTGCTTTTCTTTCTTTTCCTGCTCTTCTTCAAAGCCCATCCCCCTTTCTCGGTGATCGGGCAGAGAGTCAAGAGGTCCAACGAGTCAAAAGGTCCAATAATGGATCTTTTGACTCGTTGGATCTTTTGACTCGCCAAACACGAGTCAAAAGATCCAATGTGGGTCAAAAGGTCCAATGAGTCAAGAGATCCAACGAGTCAAAAGGTCCATGGCGAGTCAAGAGGTCCAACGAGTCAAAAGATCCAACGAGTCAGAAGGTCCAATAATGGATCTTTTGACGCGTTGGATCTTTTGACTCGTTGGACCTCTTGACTCGGAATCCCCCCCCCCCCCCCCCCTCCTCATTGACCACGACTCGCCTCCCGCTGTTCGACGCGCCAGACGGCTGCTGTGGTAACTGCAGTGTATTCTATGGGGTACGTACGTTTCGAGCGCAGCACCTAGATGGCGTTCCATCGTACTCTATGGAAAACAGTTCGTAAACGAAAATCTAGATGGCGCTTCGACCGACAAGAGGCGGTCTAAAGTGAGTGAGGGGTAGTACCCCCTTCCGCGGGAGCTCCACAACTGGGGTAATCTACAGGGTGAAACAAGGAGACGGCAGGCTCTTTAAATCGACCGGAAAATTCGGTTTCTTAACCTATCGCGCTACGACTTTGTGCAGCGTTGCCCACAGATGGTGCTTTTTTTTTTTTTTGTAAAATTTGCAAAGAACGAACTATCCTGAGGAAAAAGTAAAGAAAGAAAAAGGCTTAGCTCCTATGGAAACGCAGCGACGCCACCGGTCTTCAAACAACACGGCGCCGTTTCGCACGGGAGACAAGAGATGGCGCAACGAACGCCGCCAACGAACGAGCATACGCCTCACCCAGCGCAGGATGGCAGGCGAGCTCGGAGGCCGTCGCCTGAACTCCGTTCGGAAGCGTCGGCGGACTTCTTTCGTCCTATGGCACTCCCCGTACCAAAGTACGACCTTAGCTCGTTCGCTGGGAGTTAAACGCACCATACCGACGTCAAACGTAAGAAAACAGCGCGAATAACAGTCGCAGAACCAAAGACAGACGAGGTAGTAAAGACGAACTGCAAAGCAAACGACATCAGTACCCCGAAAAAAAAAAAACAGTCAAAATAACCCGACAAACCATTTTTTTTTTTAATCGATTATGTGTCCATTCAATGTGTTTTATTAGTAAGGATGATAAAATAATGCATTGCCAACTGATATCAGAAAAGCTCGCGCCGCTTTTGAGTCGAAAA
>JABSTQ010004266.1:0-23177 GCA_013358835.2 Ixodes persulcatus
CTTTTCAACGGGTAATTCATACGTGAAATTCAATTCGGGGCAACATTCTTGGAAGCAGTGTATGAACTTTGCTTTGCACCCATCCTCTTCTTCATTCACTTCATTGTTGCACAGAATAAAAAAAATCATCCACATATCGGAAGATGGCCTTGATCCTGCTATCCTTTTGTTTGCTTTCGATGTTCCTTCCACACGCTGCCAAATATACATCGCAGAGGTGAGGAGCTACCCGGGATCTAATACATACTCCACTTCTCTGTACATATGCCTGGCCTTCATGTGACACTACTGTAGCGGTCAGGTAACACCCTAGCAGTTCCAGAAAGGAATCAACGTTCACTCCGGCCGCATTTTGAAAAGGTGACACTCCTTGCTTCTCAATGCTGTCCCGTAGAAATGGCATGATGCTCGCGTGTGGAATTGAATAATACATGTCTTTTACGTCAATAGAAAAACCAGAGGCAACATCTTTGCCATTTTCCTGTAGAAAGGAAATGAGTTGTTGTGAGTTCTGAATTTTGTAGGGGTCCCTGAACTGGAGTTGGGATAAATGCTTGGCTAAATAGGTCGAAATGAGCGCCTGCCAGGTTCCCCTTTCCGAAATTATGGCACGAAAAGGAATATCATTCTCATGTGTCTTGGCCGAGAAAAAAACCTCAAGATGGCCTTCTTTCGTTGTTTTAACTTTGTTGGCCAGGCTGCTTTTTTTTGCTGCTTTTTTTGCTGCCCTTTTCCTCAACTTGGGTGAAGTTTTTCTCCATAGCAGCTAAAGCTTTCTCACCATATGACCATATGGAGTTAAAAAGCAAAGATCTTACGCTGTGTGTGTCGGATAAAGAAGGTGGCTTTGTCGTCCTGGATTCGGAGTCATATGGTGAGAAAGCTTTAGCTGCTATGGAGAAAAACTTCATCCAAGTTGAGGAACAGAGCAGCAAAGAATCAAAACGAATCGTCATGCGGACTCTCGTGAGAAATGAGCTTAGCAGCTTGGCCAACAAAGTTAAAACAACGAAAGAAGGCCATCTTGGGGTTTTTTTCTCGGCCAAGACACATAAGAATGATATTCCTTTTCGTGCCATAATTTCGGAAAGGGGAACCTGGCAGGCGCACATTTCGACCTATTTAGCCAAGCATTTATCCCAACTCCAGTTCATGGACCCCTACAAAATTCAGAACTCACAACAACTCATTTTCTTTCTACAGGAAAATGGCAAAGATGTTGCCTCTGGTTTTTCTATTGACGTAAAAGACATGTATTATTCAATTCCACACGCGAGCATCATGCCAATTCTACGGGACAGTATTGAGAAGCAAGGAGTGTCACCTTTTCAAAATGCGGCCGGAGTGAACGTTGATTCCTTTCTGGAACTGCTAGGGTGTTACCTGACCGCTACAGTAGTCTCACATGAAGGCCAGGCATATGTACAGAGAAGTGGAGTATATTGGATCCCGGGTTGCTCCTCACCTCTGCGATGTATATTTGGCAGCGTGTGGAAGGAACATCGAAAGCAAACTAAAGGATAGCAAGATCAAGGCCATCTTCCGATATGTGGATGATTTTTTTATTCTGTGCAACAATAAAGTGAATGAAGAAGAGGATGGGTGCAAAGCAAAGGTCATACACTGCTTCCAAGAATGTCGCCCCGAATTGGATTTCACGTATGAATTACCCGTTGAAAAGTGCATAAGGTTGCTTGACCTGGTGCTTCGATTCAAAGTAGGCCATGCGTGCTAGAGGTATGAGCCGCGCTCGTGCCACGGGTTTCTCCCATACAACTCGGGGCATTCGAAAATCGTAAAAAAGAGTGTTGCCACAACGGCTCTTATTTCCACCTTAACGAAATAATGTCACCATCAACTTGAACCAAGTTTTGAAAACCAGATTAAGCGTCTGCGTGAGTCTGGCTATCCAGAGTCTCTCCTGGTGGCCGTCTCTGAAACCATTTGCCAGAAGTTGAAACGCCAACATGCAGGGAATGAGGCTTCATTGCAAGCTACAAATCAAAGAAACGTTGCGGTCATACCTGTTATGTGCTGGCAACAGTGAAGACTGCCACGAAGTGGGACACGAGCACGCGCTCGCGCTCGGGCTCTGGAACAGACTCTCGTGGATCCAGCCCAGCCAGGTCGGCTATGGACCGCTACGCTTGCTTGTAAATAATGTACATAAAGTCTAAATACGCAACATTGGCGACGAGGTGAAGAACCTACTAGCGCGCTGTTCACGGTGCCATGGCGGAAGCGACGGCACCAGGGGCGCCGGCATTTGGCTGCATCGGTGAGTTCGAATCAAGCAACGGTGCAGCATGGCCACTTTACCGCGAACGACTCAAGTTCTACTTTATCGCAAACGAGGTAAAGTCAGCCGAGAAGAAGCGTGCAATTCTTTGCATGGCCTGCGGGGCGGCAACGTACGCGATTATCCGTTCGCTCTGCTCACCGGCTTTACCCTCCGAGACGAGCTACGACGACATTGTCTCCAGACTGGCGGCCCACTTCAACCCGAGGCCGTCTGTCATCGTCCAGCGTTTCCAGTTTGGAAAACGCGACCAGCGTCAAGGGGAGAGTATCGCCGACTACATTGCCGAGCTTCGCCGGTTGTCGGAACACTGCGATTTCGGGCCGACGTTGGATGACATGCTCCGAGACAGGTTTGTCTGCGGCCTCCGGGAAGAGTCCCTTCAGCGACGGCTTCTGTCCGAGCCCGAATTAACCTTCTCGGTAGCCAAGGAGAAGGCGATTGCGGCAGAGTACGCCCACCGTCAGACGGAGAAGATTCGGGGAGCGGTGCCCGCCGAGAGCAGCGATGTGTGCCGCGTCGGTAAGCGCACGACTTCGAACACTAAGGTGAACTCCTCAGCGTCAAGAGATACAGCAGCCCCGAAGTCACAGCTCAAGGAAAGCAAGTGTTTTCGCTGTGGAGGGACACACACCCCAGACGAGTGTCGTTTTCAACACGCCGAGTGTCATTTCTGCAAGCAGCGGGGCCACATCGTGAAGGTTTGTCGACGAAAGGCGAAGCAGTCGTCATCAACGCCTAAGCCTACAAGCGACAAACGCCCAGGCCAAGGCGGTCGGCGGCGCGACGGTAAGACGGCGGACATGTTCGGCATTTTCCAAGTAACTGCCGAGGAGCCTGCTGTCCGGGTCGTCGTCGAGGTTAACGGAAACCCTCTCGAGATGGAAGTCGACTCGGGAGCCGTGTGTTCTGTGATCAACGAGAGAACTATGCGCCAGCTGCGGTTTTCCAAGCACAAGCTACGCCCTTGTGAACTGCGTCTTCGCACGTACAACCAGCAGGAATTGAAGGTGCTAGGCTCTGTGATGGTCGAGGTCACATACAAAGGGCGCCAAGAGCGACTTCGTCTTGTCGTGACCAAGGAAGCAGGCGTAGGCTTGCTGGGCCGAGACTGGTTTAAGGCTCTCGGGATTGAGTTAAAAGTGAATCAACTGCAAGAAGAGTCGAAGAGCCAGAGTCCGTTCACAGCAGCAGTGCTGCGAAGTCACGCCGAGGTCTTCCAACCGGGCCTGGGTAAAAGCAAAGGACCACCAGTCCGAGTCGAAGTTGAACCGACCGCTCAGCCCAAATTTTTCAAACCACGACCATTCCCCTTCGCCTTACTACCAAGAGTGGATGAAGCCTTGGACAAGCTCATCAATCAAGGCATTTTGGAACCCGTACGACATTCCCGTTGGGCAACTCCAATAGTACCTGTGATCAAGAAGGATGGCACAGTGAGAATTTGTGGCGACTACAAGAGTACTGTAAACCCTGTGGTTCGTTGGGAAAGCTACCCCCTGCCCACAACGGAGGAACTTTTTGCGAAACTGGCGGGCTGTGCCAAGTTTTCCAAGCTTGATTTAGACCAAGCGTACCTGCAAGTGACCGTCGATAGTGAGACAGCTGACCTTCTCACCATTACCACACACCGTGGACTTTTCCGGGTCACGCGCCTGCCGTTCGGAGTAGCTGTTGCCGTTGCTATTTTTCAGAGATACATGGAACAGCTGCTGCAAGGACTGGAAGGGGTGCAAGTTTTTCTAGATGACATCCTCGTAGGCGGTAAAGATGACGCCGAGCACAACACCCGTCTGCAAGCAGTGCTTCAACGAATTAGAGACGACGGTGTCCGGCTGAAACGTGACAAGTATACTTTTGGAGCGGATAAAGTCGTATTCCTGGGTTATAAAGTCAGCAAGGCAGGAATACAGCCGACGGATGACGAAGTCAAGGCTATCCATGAAGCACCCGAGCCGAAGTGTAAGAAGGAGTTGCAAGCGTTCCTAGGAGCACTAAACTTCTACAACAGGTTCCTGTGGGGAGTGTCACAAATTTTGGAGCTATTGCACAGGCTGCTTGATGACGGCCATAAGTGGAAATGGACAATGCGGGAAGCAGAAGCGTTCCAGCAGGCCAAGACGTTACTGCAGTCTTCGGACGTCCTTGTGCACTGCAGTGTCCACAAGCCACTGGTTATGGCCTGTGATGCCTCTCCGTATGGACTTGGGGTGGTGCTGAGCCACGTCGACAGCGAAGGCCGAGAGGTTCCGGTAGCATATGGATCTCGAACAATGACACCTGCCGAACGGAACTACGCACAGACGGACCGTGAAGCCCTGGCGATAGATTTCGGAATACGGAAGTTCCACAAGTTCGTCTATGGCCGGCATTTTCGGATTGTGACAGATCACAAACCTCTACTGGGACTCCTGCATCACACAAAACCAATGCCTCAGGTGCTGTCACCAAGGATGTTGCGCTGGTCGTTAATGTTGTCTGCTTACGACTACGAGCTAGAGTACAGGCCTGCTCATCAGCTCAGGAACGCAGATGCACTGAGTCGACTGCCTCTAACTGAGAAGAACAGCCCACCTGACCAGGAACTTTTTGAAGTCCGAATGCTGTAGACTGCGCCGGAGATTCCTTGGGATGCCCAAAAGATTGCACAATGCACCCGCAATGACCCAACCTTGGCCAGAGTTCGACATTGGACAGTGGTCGGATGGCCTCAAAAGCAACTGCCGGACCAGTTCAAGCCCTTCGTTCGACGGCAGCATGAGTTGTCAGAGTATCGGGGGTGCCTACTCTGGAGGAGTAGAGTTATCATTCCGGGGCAAGCCAGAGACCAGGTCTTGGAGTTGTTGCATACCATGCATCCCGGCATCGTCCGCATGAAGGCGCTGGCTAGAAGCACAGTTTGGTGGTCAGGCATCGATCAATATATCGAAAGGAAGGTCCGCACCTGCCTACCCTGCCAGGAGACCAGGCCGGAACCTGCACGCGCAAGGCTGCATCCGTGGGACTTTGCCAGAAACCCTTGGTCCCGCATCCATATAGATTTTGCAGGGCCATTCCAAAGAAAAGTTTTCCTTTTGGTGGTGGACGCACACTCTAAATGGCTGGAAGTCATCCAGATGCCATCCATGTCTTCAACAACCGTTTGTCAAAAGCTGCGAGCGTTGTTCGCAACGCATGGTATTCCGGACACTATAGTCTCCGACAATGGAACGGCGTTCGTCTCGCAAGAATTTAAAGAATTCACGCTGAGGAACCAAATCCGGCACGTCAAGGGGGCGCCGCACCATCCATCTTGACATGATTAAAATAGCGCGACTTGACAAGGACAACAAAGAAGGCACACGTACAACAGGACTGGCGCTTACTTCCAACTAAGTTTATTTTATCATCCAGCCAAGCAATTTATACCATCTCCAGCGAACATAAAAACCAAAAAACACAAAAAAATTATACATTAAAATTATATGCATACCACGCGCCTTACTTTAGATAAAACCATCAAGAAAAAATATTTCTTTGTCAATGAGACTCACCGACGGCATGCTGACGCACTTGTCTCCTGCTTTTTTGATAAAAAATGCCTCGATAATTTCCCTCTCTGTCCTCTCCCTTGCTTTCTTTAGGAACTTCGTCAAATTCAAAAGCGGTTTGCAGCCACATCTTTTTACGTGCTCAGAAAGATGTCCACCCAAATTGCTTTTTACCGACAGATTATGTTCGCGTGCTCTCTCATTGAAACACCGACCCGTTTGTCCAATGTAAATGCGGCCACAGCTAAAAGGAATTTTACATTGGACAAACGGGTCGGTGTTTCAATGAGAGAGCACGCGAACATAATCTGTCGGTTAAAAGCAATTTGGGTGGTCATCTTGCTGAGCACGTAAAAAGATGTGGGTGCAGACCGCTTTTGAATTTGACGAAGTTCATAAAGAAAGCAAGGGAGAGGACAGAGAGGGAAATTATCGAGGCATTTTTTATCAAAAAAGCAAGAGACAAGTGCGTCAGCATGCCGTCGGTGAGTCTCATTGACAAAGAAATATTTTTTCTTGATGGTTTTATCTAAAGTAAGGCGCGTGGTATGCATATAATTTTATTGTACAAATTTTTTTTTATGTTCGCTGGAGATGGTATAAATTGCTTGGCTGGATGATAAAATAAACTTAGTTGGAAGTAAGCGCCAGTCTTGTTGTACGTGTGCCTTCTTTGTTGTCCTTGTGAAGTTGCGCTATTTTATTCACGTCAAGTAAGAACCAACTAGCCCAAACCAAAGTCGTGTTACCATCCATCATCTAACGGTCAAGTAGAGCGTATGGTCCAAGAGACTAAACAGGTACTCAGGCGCATGGAAAGAGGTGACATGGTCACCAAGCTGGCACGTTTCCTTTTGAGCCAACATATTCTGCCGCACTCTACGACAGGAAAGAGTCCTGCAGAATTGTTGATGGGTCCAAGACTCCATACAGCGCTGGACCGGCTTCACCCAGACCTAGAAACAGAGATGGTAGACAAGCAAGAAAAACAAGCGCTGCGGGGAAGACAACGTGTGCGCGAATTTGAACTGCAAGATACCGTCTTCATCCGAATTATCTAGCAGGCCCCAAGTGGCTACACGGTGTCGTCACTGAGATCACTGGCCCGGTGTCGTACAAGATTCGCACCATCGACGGGCGTTTTTGGAAGCGACACGTAGACCAAATCCGAAGTCGGCAGTGAAGCACGTATCTGGAGGAGGAGCCTGCGACAGAGCTGCCACAACAGCAACGTCCCTTGTCATGCGAGCCTCGACTTTCGGATGAGCCGGTGGAAGAGCGTCCGCTCTCAACGAGTAAGGCGGACTTTTCTGCGCAGCCGACCGCTCCAGAGGAAACACCTGTGGCAACACCTTCTTCACAACTTCCGCGTGCTTCAGAACCAAGGCGCAAAGAAGTGTTGCAACTTCAGCGCCCGAGCAAGAACGGCCGAGTCGTCCCCAGCGACAACGCCAACGTCCTAACTACCTTAAGGACTACGTAACCTAGGGGGGAGGGATGTTATGTGCTGGCAACAGTGAAGACTGCCACGAAGCGGGACACCAGCACGCGCTCGCGCTCGGGGTCTGGAAGAGACTCTCGTGGATCCATCCCAGCCAGGTCGGCTGTGGACCGCTACGCTTGCTTGTAAATAATGTACATAAAGTCTAAATACACAACAATACCCTACATACATGGACTCACACACAACCTAAAAAAGATTGCCGGGAGGCATGATATTAGGGTTGTGTGCTCGGCACCGAACAAAGCCTACTCCATGTGCCGCAGAACTAATCTAAAAACAAATGACGAAAAGAAGCAATGCCTAACTGCTCACAGGACGCAGTACACTCCGTGCCAAAGTGGCGTTGTGTACAACATACCACTTTCCTGTGGCAGGCGCTACATAGGACAAACGGGGCGGTGTGTGAACGATCGAGCTAGGGAGCACGCGGCTTCTGTTAAGGGAACATCGGCCGGACATCTTTCTGCACATTGCAGGTCCTGCAAGTGCATTCCTGATTTTAACAGCATCACCATTATGGGGTGGCACCGCAACGCATATGCACGGGAAGTAATCGAAGCCCTGGCCATCGAAGACAGTGGGCAAGTGTGCGTGAGCACCCCGTCACTCACAATTCACGCGAAGGAAAGGCGATACTTGGGACGCGGAACGAGCCGCATAACACCCTAAAGGGGTATTCACACGAGGGAGAAATCCCGGGGATTTCTCCCCGGCACGCGCATCCCACGACAAAAACGTCAGGCTTTGCGATGTGCAAAAGCCTCGCGTTTTCATCTCGTGAGGCGCGCGTGCAGGGGAGAAATCCCCGGGATTTCTCCCTCGTGTGAATACCCCTTAATGGGTGCTTTTACCACTAGCTCTAGTGAAAGGAAAAAGAAGACGAAGTATTAAAGGAAGAAGTTGATAGTCAGCGGTGTGTATGTCTTTCATTCTCACGGTTTTTCTAATTTGTAATTGTTCAGCTGACCCTATTCAAGCATTGTTGATCCTACGGCACAGCCTCCCCAGCTTATTGGGTGCAGTGAAAACCACAGGCACATCATAACGCGAGGCAACTTTCTTAAGGCTCGTAGCGCTCTTGTCTGTCTACTTCCTCGTCTTTGTATTGCTTACGCTTTTTAGGTATAATTAAGTAGTATTAACTAAATATGTAGTTTTAAGGCAAGTTTTTTAATACTCTACTGTCTTCTCTTTTCAGCTTTTGTTACTGCCGAATTCCCTGGGGAAACTCGGAAGTCAGTGAAAGGATACCTGTGAAGATAGTGCAGCAATACTTCATACACTCACAAGAAAGCCTCCAACACGCAGGAGAAAACTGAAGAGTGAGAGAAACAAAATTAGCTTTCGTTTTCAATCATTTTGTGCATTGACTTTTTTTTCTTCAATCTGATTAGCGATTAATATTTTCGATTTTATTTAACAAGTGCACTAACTTTTTGTTTTATTCATTTTACTTTAGTTATGTAGGTAATGCTACTTCAGTAATTGTAGGTGATAAATATTGTAGTTTTCATTTTAACAGGTGCAATACTTTTTACTCCTTTTTCTTCAGTATGATAGTTTGTAATTATGTTTTCTTCAAATAAGAGCATGTTTGAAGCTTCCCACGTAACACCCATGTCGTGCCAACATTCCCTGAGTGTTTTGAATGTTGAAGGAACGTTAAAACACCATACGGAATGTTCTAGGAACGTTCGTATGCGAGCATTCCCTACAAGGTAAGCTTCTAAACATTCTAGGAACGTTCGTAGGCGAACATTCGTATGCACAATGTTCTCGGAACATTCGCCTTCCAACATTCATATTCGTAACATTCTTTCAACGTTCGCTTGCGAACATTCTTAAGAATTTTCGCACGTGAAGCCAACTTTACGGAGCTCTCACGCAGCCTGTGGTTCGAAACACCATCCACTATATGCCACTTTGTGCCAAAAATATGCGAATTAAGTGGAGTTTCTGGAAACTTAGCATAAAGGATCCGTTTTATCTTCTACAAATCTACCGAGGAATGTGATATAAGGTGTAGGAGAAGAGCAATGGTTTTCAAAACTTGATAATGAACTTGCCACTCAAACTGAAAGAAGTTGACAAGTGACATGTAGGAGTTCAGTTAGTACATGCTCAGGCTAGTGCGCTGCGAAAGTGGCAATCTTGTGCCTGCGCCTTCGAAACATATCCTTTGATTAAAAACTATCGATTGCCCTGTGAGGAGCTTTACCACATCCATATTGTAACGAAGAAAATACTAGGTGTCCTCTTCTCCGTTGATGGACGATACTGATGCTTACAAATAACTGTTTATTTAAGGAATAGGATACCAAATCTTTTACAACAGATATGGCCAATTCGTCAATAAATGTTGGGGGAATAATCCTAACCTCTGGCGACTTGCCCTGTCGTCCTCCTCGACCACACACACCCTCAGCGGGTGCCCCGGCCACAGCTAAGCTCGACAAACAAGGTTCCACACAAGGGCGGGTGAGCAGAACTCCTCCACAGCCGTAAGGGTCCCAAGTTTGCGAGTTAGCGGGCGGACGACTCCACAGCCGAAGGGGGGTCGGACGTGCAGGTTGCTCACCAGAGAAAGGATAATCTCCACGGCATGGTGTTCGGCAGCCGAGTCCTCTTGGCGGCTGCGTATGTTGAGTTCAGCAGTATTCTGTGGTCCTCCAGTCTACCAATCAGAAAGTTTTGGAAGGACCATCCAAGAGGAGTTTTCTTAGCACTAATGAAAAAGGTCGGAGCCCAGAGCAAATACGAACATTTCAAAAACATACACAAGACAGAACACATTCCAAACGAAGCTCACCAGAGCAGTCATAAACAATAAAAAGCACATTCGTACGGAGACGGAGAAGTTATACATACACAGAGCAAAACCACCTTCGAAGTAGAGATCCCAAATGCAAACATACAGAAGACAAACCATTTCCGACGCGGGGTTCTGTAAACCAAGTGCAGCGTTGCAGCGTTCACGTTCGCCCCCATTCGGGGCCCCCCGACTCCGGTGGAATCCGACAGCCGTCCCGTAAAGAGGAGCGAACTCTCGAAGAAGGCCAAAAACAAAGTAAATCTATAGACTAAAAACTCGCGGGAGCAAAACTTCGCGACAATATATGTAGTACGGCTCATTGATGCTGTTTCCTAAGCAAACCGTAATTGTAGAATATTTGTAAATAAGCCTCAGAAAATGTTCTCTGAATGTAGGGGTGTACCCACGTCACATTCCGAGGAGATTGAAAGGATGTCCCTGCATAACTTTGTAAAATTTAAAGAAAGTTGCCGAAGTTATTTTTTGTTTTGAGAACGTTCTTAGAACATTGTTAGGATATTTGAATGTCCTGGTAATGTTCTATCTCGTTCTCAGGACGTTCTAAAAATATCCCTTTGAAAACATTCCCCGATTGGTTTCAAACGTTTGGGGAATGTTTTGACAAGTGCCTGCACCACATTCTAACAACCTTGATAGAATGTTCTTACGTAAATTAGCAACATTCCAAGAATGTTGCCTATGTTCTTTTGAACATTCCCGGAATATTCTCAGAACGTTCACGTGCTACGTGGGTTTAAGTGCATCTGTGATATTTGTAAGCCACTAAAAGTTGTTTTTTGTTCCATCATAAGTGTGTTTGTAGGCAACATGTTTTCATTCCATTGAAAAATGTTTGTGTAATAAAAAGTTATTACTTTAATCTGTCATCACTTTGAACTCTTCGTCTAGATTAAATACTGTAATATAATGCATATTAGTTTCGATAAGTGCAAACCACTGCAATTGCTAAATCAATATATTTTTCTACATATCCTATCTGGAATTGGTCAGGAATAAATTGCTGAAATTCTTTAAAGGTTCTACTAAGTGTACCCCAATAATATTTGAAAGCCTGCTTCCAAGTTTAATCCGGGATGCTCTTTACAATACTAACGGCTTGCGTAAAAGCATACTAAAATGCTGCTCAGAAGTGTACTGAAAGAATGCCTAAATGCATAGTAAAACGCCGCTTACAAATATATTAGAAGAAGTATCCTAAAGGAATGGCGAAATGTTAATTTCGAAGTGCCTAAGGAGTATATTGAAACGCCTCTTACAGGTATGCTTTAGAAGTATCCTAAAAGGTTGGCGAAATGTTACTTTTGAAGTGCGTCAGAAATATACTAAAAACCGGCCAATTTAGAGCATCAAGCATAATTTTGGAAGTGTAAATAAAGTATACTTTAAGAGCCCTGGTTTTTCGCTAAGGGCACGCTAGCCACGCGCCCCGATCAGATTATGCTTGCATTTTCTCTTGGGGGTTACTTTTGGGATGTGCAGTTTCTCAGGAAGTATGGAGCTGTCCTGTTCACTCGGTATTGAAAGCAGAGTAGGCGCTATGCTTGTTTTAGGCCAATTGGGTCTTCCTTTAGGATCACGTGACTACAGTCTCCAAGCTAGGAAAAAGGCAGAGCAAGGCACCTACCTGAAGGCCGAGGCCAGGGGTTGCATCCACTGCACTATTAACTTTGGGTCAAACTTTCAATAGGATTTAAGTGGCAAATCCTCTCTTGTGTTCATTTTTGGGATGCGACTGAAGATAAGCCTTTACGAGGGCACCCCCTTTTTTTTCCTCGATGGAGCTGCTATCTTGAACTCCTGCGTTTTTCTCTCACTCTCTAAGCTGAAAGCGTGGAAGTAGGTGCGCAGTCGCCGGACCAATGAACCGGAGGTTTTTTATTACATGACTCCGCTGTCTGGGAGCGGGTAACAGCCGGAGCGTGATCATGTGGCAAAGGTTTCACGGATGGCGTAATAGCTCTTTCCAATCCCGGAATGTCTGTGTCCCGGACTAGTTTCTTGTGTGCTGTGGTGCGACCAGCGAGCCTGCCCGAGATTTCGTCCGCGACAACGTATTCAAATGTACCAAGATTTCCAGTGTTTGAAAAGTCCTACGCGTATATCGGCAACAAGCGATTTCTTCAAAAAAGCCCAAGGAATTCATGTGATGCGTTTAGTGTTCTGTTCGGCAAATTACAGCTTCTGCCACATCGTGTTGAATCTTCACAGACAACTTTCTTGTGGTTTTTGTGTTTGTGTGGTTATTCTGCAATGCCCGTGTTGACATATATCTCGGATTGCATATTTCAAGTCCGGTATTTTCATCGTAAGTGCGCAGCAACCTACCCCTTTGCAACAATTGACTGTTCCATTTCGGATTACCTCTAGAATTAGGCAGTCTATATCCTAGCAGCCGGGAAAATAATTTCCCCAAAATTTTATCTGCAGTCGCATATCATTAGCTGTCAACAATCATGCGACAACTGCAGGTAGAATACTGACTTTCTTTTTCTCCTGGCGTTTTGTGAAAACACGTTTCATTGACACCTTTTCGTTGATACACGTTTTGTGGACACGTTTCGTCGACACTATTTTTTCATCGTCAATCTTTACGCGAAATGCACGCCTACACACTAAACATTGTAACACCCTTAATCGTGTAAAAAGGGAATGAGAAGGTTGCAAGTTAGGAAAAACACTCTTTTTAAACGATTTCTAAATATCAGTGGGTGTAAAAAGGGCGTGCTGACGTCTTACACCCCTTACACGCCCTTTTTACGCCCCACTTGTAGCAATGGTGTCTGAAATCGTGAAAAAAGGGTGTATGGGCGAATTTTACGCCCTTCATTCACACGGTGTGAAAGGGGCGTAATGTTGATGCTGTCGAATTCATCAATGATTTCATAGCCATTCTTGTTTATTGCTTTGGTGAAACTGTTGTTGATGTACGGCGGTACAAACATCGAGTATAATTAATTGCCACACGAGGGCGCGTATGATTAGGAAGTGCTAGCGAATTGCTTTTCCAACTCCGATTGAACTCTCCGTATGACACAAGCCGAAAATTACGTGCCACGCGTGCATCACTATTATCAGCTCAACTTCGATTTAAAAAAAAAAACAAAAAAACATTCCCACTTGCAAAGGGTGAAGGAAGACGCGTAAATATACAGCCCAGGCAGCACACCGTATTGCGCCGATATTGCATCTAATCAGAATGGTTGTGGCCATACCATTTTGGTCTAGCCAATATTTAACCAATGGGGTGGGTCGCGCCAACGCCATCCTGACATACCGTACGCGACGCCGTTTTTGGTTGAGTGTCAAGAGTGTCCTGCGTAAATTGGTTATGCCGGCGAGGTATTTCTATTTCTTGACCGCTTAAATTACGAAATTAAAAAAAACGAAAAACAAAAGATTAAACAAAACGTAATCTGCTTACTTTTAATCCGAGAAAGACCTCCTGCGCTGAAGCTTTGAACAAACTGTGCCGCCCTGATTTCGGATAGTACAAACTCGCCTTATTGGGCCTCGCACTAGTTATAGCACCCTCACTGAGATTTTATATTTCTGTGTAGTTTTGAAGAAACAATGCCGCAAGACAATCGAAAGTGCCGGATTCATGACACCCCCAGTATGGTACGCGATTCTTATCTCTGCGTTTTGACACCAAAATATCCAACACCCTTTTTTTCAGTTTTTCTTCGGAACGCGTGAAGCCTCCTCTATTGTTTCGTGCTCTCAACGTCTTAGCTTGACCCATTCTTCGACAGCGTTGGAATTTGTTTTTATATTTATTTTGTGATCCCGCGGTCCGCACAAGAGCAGGCACGCTTCTTTCGCGACCCTTCCTGTGCAGTGCAGCTGGTCATTCAAAGCAGCAGAGGGAGATTAGCTGCTTTGTCCAACCCCTTTGACCTCGTGTTCTGATAAGCCCCCCCACCTTCCTTTGTGTCTTCGTGTGGCTGTGAGCGAATGCGAAGGCCGCTTCTAGAGAATCAGAGGGGAGGAGGGAAACACGTGACCGCTCTCTGTAGGACAAAAACGCTCGGAGGAAACTTTTTTATGCAACTCGCTCTGACGCGCCGATGGGCTCACTGGGGTCATAGCCTTCGCCGTTTGCCAAGTTATGGTAAGTTGTAGGGACCACGTAGGTTCGGTTTCGAAAAAGCGCGTCAGTGCTCTCCTGTATTTTGTGCAAGCAAATCCTGACGAGTCTCATTCCGGGACCGTGGTTTTTCGTGCAGGCGGCTGTGGTTTTTCGTCGTGAATGGCCGGAATAAAGCCGTGCCATCTTTTTTTTATAATGGCCGTTTATTTCGTCGTAGTCTGTCTATGCAATTATTGTGCTGTGTTTGTTGGACGCGTTTCGACAAAACGCTGCTCATCGGCGGCAGCGAGACTTCCGTTGAATGTGATCGACCGCCTTGACCCTCGGCATTGTGTTTGCGTTGTTTTGTGTTACCCGAATCGGATTATGCATCAATCACGATAGAGAGCTGCTCATCGGCGACCACGGGACTTCCGTTAAATGTGAGCGACCGTCTTCATCCTCGACATTGTGTTTGCCAATTGTTCTGTGCTGCCCAAATCGGAATATGCGTCTATCACGAAATACATGAGATCGCTCTCTTATTTGTAAGTACTCTGCACGCATGCTTCTGATAGTAGTCCTACTTCCGTCTCAATAGTCCATTGTACTGTTTACAAAAATGAATTGCCGCTTACGCCACAAACAACTCATTGTTTTTCCGTCTTTGCAAGCCTGCCGAGTTTGGCTTACGTCACCAGTGCTAGAAAGCATAAATGCTGCACGAAAAGTAAAGTTGGAGATTTAACTAGGGCCTTCGGTTGTACAATTTAAAGGGGTCGTGAAACAATATCAGGTTGGAATGTTCATGACCTTTCAGAGTCCTACTGGTCCTAGTCTGGCCCAAGTACACTCATACGGACCGCCAGTGACTCAGAAGTGTCTTGTTCGTGCTAGAATTGCGAGGATAGAAGTGAACTATTTTTTTTTCTTTCAGTCTCGCTTTTGCCAAGCTTGATGACGTGCGCGTGAACGCAGTTTTGCCCTTTGGCAAGCCTGTAAATGCACGCACTTGCCCGCACAAGTAGAGGCATGGCTGCGGCCAGATACCTGCTTGCGATCGCCTATAAAGAATTTGGTAGAACCTAGTAGAATCTTGATCAGAAACTAGAAAGTGAACCCGGCATGTTTCGACTCATCTCCAGTCATTTCTTCTTGCAGTCTTTCGGGTTATTACACCCTATCTTATGGGAGTTCGTCATTACGCCTTTTTTTACTTCCCTTTTTGGCGGTGGTACACACAATTAAAAGGGCGTACTGCGCAGTCATAACACCGTAATAAAAAGGTGTACTGTGGTATCACACCTTAATTTAAGGGTGTCCAGAATAACGCCTTATTTAGGGGTGTTAGGAAAAAACGCCCTTCTCTTTAGGCGTTCTGCTACACCAGAGAGGGTATTAGTTATAGTACAAGCCATTTACGCCCTGAAGGGTATACTGATGTTTAGTGTGTAGGAACATTTCGTTGCGCGTGTATCTCTGAGGCAAGTGCTCACCGACCCAGCCCACCCGTTCACGCCGCTTTGTGGCGACAGTCTGCGGCGGTCCATTACAAAAATGTTAACCCACCTGTCTCACCCATGCACGTGACTTCGCGGATACAGTCTGGAGCGGCTCATTAGAAGAGAACAAAATAAGCTAATGTAGGAGAGCTAATCTGAGCTGTCTATGAAACATCGCGTGTCGATGAAACGTCGTTCGATGAAGTGATTGTACCTCCAGTGATTGGCGACTGCCGGGTGAATTTCGAGGTATAATTCTGCGGCTACAGGGAAAAAAGACACTACCTAAGACTCACACCGGTTCTTGCTTGCTTAGTAATCTTCTCGGTTGTGTAACAGCTTCTTTTTGCCTCTTTACATATCACGGAATGCTTCCAAGTTTGTACTTGTTTACGGAATAAGTTGTCTAATAAACTTCTAAGAGATATGAAAAAAATCCCGTGTGTCTGTTTACCTACCTTTGTGCGATCACCGGGGCGCCTACATTTTTGAGGGTTTCCTCGATATCTTAAAAAGGTTTATGATGTTAGTTATGAAACGGGTGCATATAGTGGTGTGACGGTGCAAATGTGAATCGGGTGCATCTGTGTTCCCTTCGAGTTCAGTGGGTGTGGAAAAAGGTGTAACAATACACCATTGACCGGGGTGATCCTGTGTTCCGTTTGAGGGCAGTAGGTCTAGAGAGGGGTGTAATAGTACCCTCGTGAGCGGGGTGCATCTGTGTTCCCTTTGAGTGAGGCGGGTTTATGAAGCAGTGCAATGGTACACATACGAATGGGATGCATCTGTGTCTCCTTCATTTCATTGGGTGTAGAAAGAGGTGTAGCCGTACACCATCGAATGAGATGCACCTGTGTTTCTTTCGAGTGAGATTTGTCTAGAAAAAGGTGTACTTGTGCACCATTCCAACAGGTGTAAACATACTCCCATGCTTGGGGTGTACACATATTACCCCAAAGGGTGTAGTATATGAGACAAGCACTTACATTCCTTATGGGTGTACCCCATTACACCCTTTTTTTAGAGTGTAGGATAGACGTTTCGAGGAATCGCTGCAGAAACACTGGGCACCATTGTTTGTTAACTGTTGCGTAAGCCTATTCGGCAGACGTTGGGCGACAGAACGGGACTGCAACTGCACTACAGTTTTTGCCAACTGTCGCCGCAAGCATCTTTTCAACATTTGCACTGCATGAAGAGGCAGCGCTCCTCGCGACAGTTTCCCCATGATCGGGGCAACAATGTCTTGCTTTTGTTGCTAGAGTCTGTCATATCACAGCTGCGCGGCATAGTTCTCTGTGTGTTCCTCGCTTGTCTCGCAACAATTAGAAAACATCAGGGCAGTATTTGGCAACTATTCCGGGCACTTTGCGGAAGAGTAGTACAGCCAACGCTACTAAACTCAGTTGGAGAACTGACATGGAGCCTGAACCGAAAAAGTGGCACCGGTCCGTACATATGAATCTAACTAACCGCGATTGCAACGCCGCCATTGCTCCCGCCTCGGCCCCTCGGAGAACTGCACGGCTGCTTTTATTGGTTCAGTTGTATCGCATCCGATAGCGTACACTGCTACTCTTCTCTTTAATTGGCCATTTCGGCGCCTAAACGTATACGGTGGTAAAGGATTCAGGGATGCCAACTCCCGTCTCCCGAGCGGACAAGCCGCGAATTGTATTCGAAGGTAGCACGCGCCCACGTCGGGACGCGCTACCTGAAATCATCGGTGAGACATGGTTGTAGAAAAATAATATTAATTGTTTGGCGAAACCTTGTAAACTAATGATTTCAAAAAACGTCACGCGCCTGCTCTTTTGTACCAAGCTCCAATAAAAGTTCCCACAAAAATAGTTTTCTCTTAGTTTGTTTCTACGCAAAACACAAGTTTTTTAAAAGCTCATGGAGACTAGAGTCCAGATGCTGGCCGGAGAGGTTACTCATTCTGCGGATGCTAGCAGAGGGCGCCACCGCCGCCTTCCCCCAAAGTTCTCCCACCTTGCTGGCACCACTCCGTTGAGTTATGCGAAGCTCTGTGCGATGGCCGTTGTTCTAATGATGTATCTTTAAAAGAATAGTTCCGAAACCATATGTTTAAAGAGTATCATAAGACTGCCTTTTATTCTCGCGCTTTACTGCTGCTCGTGGTTCTCTAGTTGGGTAAGTGGTGCGGTAGCACCTTCTGGGCCGTTACGAGCGCGCTCACGCTACAGTGCCGCTAAGACAGGAATTAACCACCCAATGATCCAGTTGAAGGTGACATCCTCCCAGATTAACAGGGCAGCTCACTCACGTAATACCCTCCACCTTTTGCATTTCTATCCTTATTGTAATCCGCTTAAAGTGGTCAGAAATTATTTTTCACTCCTCCTTAGCTTTAATCCTCGACTCAAAAGCGGATTGAGAAACCACGTTGTCATGACATGCTTGGGCACCGTGCGATGACTCGAAGCTTTTACTGTGCTTTTTAAGCACACCATAGAACTTGTCATCCGCAAGTGATGATAAGTTCTGTCAGGGCACTCATCGAACACGAGCGCGAATTTAAATATTTGGTGACGAGCGTATACGTCCGACTGACGCAGTTCTCGTGTTCGATGCGCAAACTGGGGTCGACTGACGTAGTTTGGGGGACCGCTGACGGGCTTTGAGTACAGAGGATGTATCAAAGTGAAAAGGCGGCGAGCTTTCAAAGGCAATGGGGTACAAAATAGTCCCCTAGATCTTCAAAAGTTCGTACCGAAAAGCTGACTTTTGATTTTCTACCCTTTCTTTATGCCCACTAAACAATATGCGAATTGTAAACTCCAAATGTCAAATCATTGATCCCAGTCCAAAATTCATTTCTTAGCCCCTTTAAATCTTGAAATCAATAACAGTAAAAACACATCGAGAAAAGAAAAAGAGCCTCGAGGAAGGCTAGAATGTTTTCTCAAAGAGGGCGATATAAATTACCTTGATCCGCAAGTTCGGACCTAAGAGTGTAATTTTTAGCATTCTCGTGTTTGTTTCGTGAGGCAGTCATAACACATGAACATGTCGGTACCACACGGAATCTCGCAGACAACTCCGGAACGCAGCCCGGTGACGAGCTGCGTTCCGGAGTTCTTCATCCCTCCGTCGTTTCCGACAGCGCATCCCATAATGCCTCTCAGCACCGGCTGACGGCGCTGTGACATTTGCAAGGGGTATCTTTGATGTCTAATTGTTCACATCGTTTTAGCACTGAATCGATCACACACAAAACAAGTTCATGAATACTCATTGTTTTATATAGTAAAATACTGCACTTAGTGATGACACTGCGATGATCCGCATCAATGTTGACCGCTCAAAAATCAAAATCTCACAGCACAAATCTTAGAAAAAAACCATGAATTCAATAGAATTCAACGCTGTGCAAAAATACTTACAGGTCCCATGAAACGACATTTGGGCTGGAATAAATAAATTTCGATTGGGATTTTACTAATAGCATATCGTTTAGTGGGCCAAAAGAAAGAAGGTATAAAGTCAAAAGCCTGATTTTCGGTACGAAAATTTGAAAACACAGTGGACTATTTCGTACCTCCTCCCCTTCGCAAGCTTTCTGTCGTTTCACTGCGATACATCCGCGGTACCCAAAACGCGTCACCCGGCTCAAACGTGTGTCACACGACACCGGACCTCACTTATTACCTTCCCCCCTAAGGTGATAGTGCGGTGGAAGCTATGCGCTAGCCGGTCCAATCAGCTGCCTCTCTTTCATCACCTGACCTCATTCTCTATGCTCGAGGGAGCGTGATCACGTGGCAAAAGTGTGGCTGGCCCAAGGAGCACGTAGCTTCTACAGCACTGTCAGCTTAGGGGAGGACGGGGTGGGGAAAGCAAGTTTTGCCCGAGTTTTAAGCGACGGGCTTGTTGAAAATAGATTAAACTGGTCGAGTACCAGCGAAGAAGAGTTTATTAGCGGAATGGCCAGCCTGCACACGAGATCGGGGGCCGGCGCTCAAGGACGGCGAGCGTCGAGCTCGTTCTCTATTTTTTTTCTACCATTTTTTTTTTTGTCGCATCGAACGCATGTCGGAATTAAAGCTCTTGAGTTTAGTAAGCTGCCGCTGTTCCAGGGTCTTCATATCAACAATTTGGTGCCGAAACCCGGGAGTCAAGGTCCGGGACTACAGACGAGAAGACTCGGCAGCGCAGTGGATCCCCATGGAAAGGCTGAAGACTAAAAGAACGACCCGACGGGCGCAAAACACAAGACTCATCAACGAGGCAACTGCTCTCTTACAAAGTCAAGATTCAACGATTAGCCAGATTACCACCGTAGCCGAAAGATTACGCGCCAATAACGATGAGCTCAGGAGGTTGAACGAAGAGTTTGAGGAACACATACCGGATGGTTCGTTCGAAACCGAATTTCAGGCAGTCGTCCAATACGAAGATGAAGCGACTGCCACCATCAGTGCCCTCCAATGCAGAAAAGATCTCCTAGACCAGATATCGTCTCGAGGGGCCCCTAGGGAACCTAGTCGTCACCCAAACGACACCCAAGGCAGCAGACAAGCTGGAACTAGGTTACCGAAGCTCACCATTACGCCATTCAAGGGTGAAATATCAAAGTGGTCAGCGTTCTGGGAACAGTTCGATGAAACGATTCACAAGAACCCCACACTGTCCACCAGCGAAAAGTTCGGCTACCTTCGAATGTACTTGGGCGGAGAAGCGGAAGCAGCTGTGGCTTGCTACGCGGATGCAATTGAGATCCTCAATCGCCGTTTTGGAGAAAAGAAACGGTTGGAGCAGGAATATTTCTCTAGTCTGAGGCTGATTTGACCGGTCAAGTCAGCCAACGATACCTCAGGTCTAAGGACGATGCTCGACCAGGTGCAAATCAATATACGAGGCCTCCAGACATTGGGTGTCAATAAGTCAAGTTTTTCGTCGATGCTCTGCGATATTTTGATGCGAGCTCTTCCACGTGACATCGTCGTGAACTACCACAGAACCGCTCATTTGTCTGCGGCAACTGCCATGCCTGGCCCTAGCGGCCAGCCTGACCGCTCAGAACTGGATAGACTACTTGATTTTCTATCTATCGAAGTCGAAAGTCGGGAGAAGAGCGAGTTTAAGATCACAGAAACGAAGAACGCAAAGACCACGAGATATGAGGACAACATAGCTCGACGTGAATCGTCTAGACCGACCTCATCGGTGCTCTACAACGGACCCGCACCACATAAAACGAGATGCTGTTTCTGCAACGGAACAAGCCATGGTTCTGCAGACTGTTCTTCTTTTCTTCCCCTGGACCAGAAGAAACAGCGTTTGACAAAAGAAATGAGATGCTTCAGATGCACTCTCAGTGGCCATCGAGCTAGAGACTGCAGACGAAAGATCAGCTGTGCCACATGCGGTGGAAGACACGCTAAGTCCATGTGTGACCCGACACGAATAAAAGCTAAAGAAGGTAAATCGGACCCACAAAACAGTATGACGGTTTGTACTACATCAGTCCACCGGGAAATCAGAGAGTCCGGAGTGGTACTTCTGCAAACCTTCCGGGCATGGGCTGTCAGCGGGACCTTATGTAGGTATGTTAGAGGTGTTATCGACGGAGGCAGCCAACAGACGTTTGTCACTGAGGATCTGTCAAGACACCTTCAGCTTAAGTGCGTTGGCTACACTAAGATGGCGCTCAACACGTTTGCTTGTGCTTCAACTCAACAGTGCAAGAAGCGTCGTGTAGTGGAGCTTGAACTTAGAAGCCAATTCAACATGGACGGATTCAAGATCGAAGCGATCGAGATCCCAGTGATATGTCAGGACATATCTACCTTAACGACGGATTCAGTCTTCGTGGCTGACATGGAGAAAAATGGAGAGTTGATTGCCGATCGCCTCATGTTTCCAGCGGCTAACGCACAACCAGGCATCAGTATTTTGATTGGCTCTGACCAAATGTGGGGCTTTATGACTGGTGAAGTCACTCGGAGTAAGGCCTGCAGCACCCTTGTTGCATTAAACACCAAGCTTGGTTGGACTTTGCTAGGACGGACATCCATCGTGAAGTCGCAAAAAAACCACTCAAGCTTGGTCGTCTGTGTCCTACAGATCACCGGTACAGAACAAGTTGAAGGCGCTCTCCGATCATTCTGGGAGTTAGAAAGCCTGGGAATCACAGATTCAGAAGACCAGAAGTCCGAAACAAGCCAAGTGATGCGCCAATTTGAGCAGAACATTCGCCGGTTGGGCACACAGTACGAAGTGGCATTACCATAGAAGGACAATATAGGTGTCCTTAAGGACAACAAGCAAGTAGCGTGGACAAGGCTTCGGAAATTAGTACGTCGACTCTACCGAACTGACTCACTAATCCTGCATTATGACGAAGCTATCAGAGAGTATCTGATAGCGGGTCACGCTGAAGTGGTGCCGAACGAGACAACTGGTGAAGAAGGCCGACTGTTTTACATGCCACATCGCGAAGTCATCGGAGAAAATGCACTGACGACACGACTTCGAGTTGTTTTCGATGCATCCTCGCACGCAGCTGGGTGCAAGTCTTTGAACGAATGTTTAGAGAAAGGAAACAACCTCTATCAAGACCTTCCTGGAATTTTGCTGCGATTTCGTGTGAGCCGCTTCGCCGTAACCTCAGACATCCAGAAGGCATTTCTTCAAATATCTGTCACAGAAAGGGACAGAGAATCATTTCGTTTTCTCTGGTTTCAAAATCTACCGTTTTTGACCTTTAAAGATGAAGAGGTACAGACGTGGAGGATGACAAGGGTTCCTTTTGGTGCAACCTGTAGTCCATTTCTTCTGATGGCTACGATCATCCAACACCTGAAAAATCTGCCGGCTGAAAAGGAGGAAGTGGCTGACGTTCTTCGTAACTCCTTCTACGTGGACGACTTGGTTACTGGCACAGCTACCGAGGAGGAAGCCATCAAGTTGTACCATGACGCCAAATCTATTATGCAGAACGCAGGAATGACTCTCCGAAAGTGAACGACGAATTCACAAGCGCTGAGAGATGTGGTACTTCGAGAAGAGGCAAATCTAGAAAACACTAAGCCTATTCTTGAACAAAGAACAATGAAGGTTCTGGGAATTGTCTAGGATCCAGAGAAGGATGTCTTGAAGTTTGCGTTGCCAATTTTACAAAAATTCCTAGAGTTGAATATGGCAATAAACGATTTGTTCTACAAGCAGCATCTAGGATTTTGATCCCCTGGGAGTCTTGTCGCCCTTCACAATCCGAGTGAAGACACTGTTTCAGAAGCTATGGGCGAGAGGAGTCACTTGGGACAGTGCTCTACCCGAGGATCTGAATAACGAATGGGAAGAATGGTGTAGTGACCTTCCAAAGATGGATGCACTTGTCATCCCCAGATTCGTATTCCAAGCAGAACAGGGCAAGGGCACCCGGATTAACATTTTCTGCGACGCAAGCCC
>JABSTQ010004267.1:0-42563 GCA_013358835.2 Ixodes persulcatus
AAATATTTGCCATATATTCGAATATATAAGTCCAAAAAAGAATATAAGCATCATCTACCGATCGACTTTCAAAAATAACAGACCAATTTGTATGTTCAATTTCATAGCGGAAAGGATCTAACTGGTGCTGCGTGATAGGTTGGTATGTAATCGTCGAGCTAATGTAACGTTGTCTAAAGTGACGTTTTTCTACTGATATAAAAATTGAAAGGTGATCACTGGTATCTGATAAAATGACGCCGGCAGAGAGTACGAAAGTTCGTGGTTTGTAATAAACAAGTCAAGAAGAGAAGCTCTTGTACTAGTTACTCTTGTAGGGTTCTTGATGACATTAGAAAAACCAAAGGATTGAAACTGAGTTGTAAACACAAACTGCAAGTTACTATCAGTAAAAAAATCAATATTAAAGTCACCAGCGATGTAAGATCTATAGTTAGATCATTTACAAATCCACAGAGCTCTTCAAAACATTGAATAAAAGGCGTTAAGGCAGCATTTGGGGTACGATAAACTACGGAAGTATAGTATCATTAACAGAACAGTCAAAATTTCATACCATTCGGTGATTATTGAAAACTGCTTTAGTATTTCGTACCTCATATACTTCTTCAGTAATAGCGACACCGCCGCCTCTTTTTCCAGCTCTATCAACGCTGATATGATTGTAATCGGCAAAATGAAATAATCTGCACTGCTTGTATACCACGTCTCGGAAAACATGATAACACTTAAGTGTGGTCCGAATTGATGAAACAGATTATGCAACTCTCATGCTTGTTTTTTATTGACCTAGTATTCATATGAAGAAACGTATCTGATAAGGAATGTTTTTCTTCCAGAAAATCATACACAAGGGGCGTAAAAAAGTTCTCAGACATGAAAAAAAGAAAAAAAACAAAAACTAATTTCTGTCTACGCAATCTTGGAAAGATCGTCCTCACTGGTTATCAAAATGACGTCGCTAGTCTCATTTTTTCGCATGAAAATTCTGCTCTGGACACCCAGCAAATTTCCATCCCTTTTCCTTCTTGCAGCGGATCGCTTTACACGTTGAGTAACGGATGATTTGTTCAAAAATCATGCGAGGTTGTAAAAAAACGTGTTTTGGTTCGGTTATACACGCACAAACGTGTAGCCGACCTCAAAAACACGCATCACCGCCGGCGACGACCGCAGCATTGCCGGCTACCGAAGCACCGGAATGCTTGGGGACACACTTAGAAAGGACCGTGGAGGCAAATTCCGCGGAAAGAAACATGTCTCGGAGACAGATATGCACCAAAAGCAATTACGCCATGTCGCGGGACGGGGCGAACCCCGCGCTAACCATGCTTGCTGCCATTGCTGCCATTGATTCTGGTCGATGGCAATGCGGCTTGCCTCATGTCGCCATGTTTGTATTTATTTTAGGGGTCTTGATAATTGTTTCTTACACACCACAAATAAATTTAGGAGTCTAATTACTCGTTCTAAACAGTTACGATGGATATAAAAAGCGTGCCCTCGATCTGAACACGTGACATTGCAGTTGGTTTCGTTTTGCCTCAACCCTTCAACTGCAAGCGAAGGTGCCGCCGCTTCACATGCACCCTCCTCAGAATTTACGGCGCTCCGTGGTAGCCAGTGTTGCTGCATCTGTAGGTCATCTTTAAGTAAGAGCTGACAGAGAAAATCTGACCACGGCGCAACGCCGATGTACGCTGGAAGCTAGAGCCGGTTTGCTTTCGTTGTTTTTATTTGGTCGGAGAAAATCTAACCACAACGCACTTTTAACATGGCGCCGGTATTGTTTTGGTTGGACGGGAAGGGGGGAAGCTGCTCGGTTTGCGAGCACATGTAGCGAAGACGTGACCGGAGAAGTGCCCCTGTGATGTTCGCGGAAGACGGAAAGTATCATTTGTAATCGTCGTGTGTGCTTGGAAAGCAAAGGGAGTCACAGGATCCACGAGTGCGCAACCACAAGCCAAGGTTCACGACAGCGCTGCGTTGACTTCGGCGATCTCGTTCTGTTTGGTGCAACACGGCGATACGACAAAGAGCTGAAACGTTCGTGGTGTGTGGTGCGGTGCTTGGAGGGAGAAAGCCGCACTAACACGGAGCGCGAATTGGTTCTTGTGAAGTTGAGGTTCTACGGGTTCAGTCCCGTCGTCGTCAGCTGATCCGGTCCAGCTGGAATGTGAGGACGCTGCGAGCGTCTTTAAAAGTAAATCTTCCTTCGTTCCGTTTCAAAATGAGGAAGTATCCCGACGCATACCGCGAGTAAAAATCTGCGGGCGTTTTCAACAAAATTACGTCGTTTAAATTGAACAATGAACTTCGGATTGTTGTCCTAGATCTGCCGTTTTTATGCTTTGTGTTGTTGGACTGCGTTTGCACAGCGACGTGTTTGCACAGCGACGCACACCGCTCGAGTAGATGATCCGGTCCTGCAAACGACCAGTTAACAGAATTTCAGGGAAACTCAAGTCACCACCGATATTTTCCTGTAAGTCTCGCGGGAGTTTTATGGCGCTTATCATGCTGTGTGAATAAATTAGGGCAAGATTGCCTACCTGTCCACAGATGCATGAACTGAAACCATTTTTGACGTAGTGAACATAGTGCTTTTTCTTTATTTTGGAAAGAGGCGTTAGTGCATTTATTACTGTAGAATCACTTGAGAGTTGAGAAATTGGGGAGAGCGAGCAAGCTTCCCCAACTTTGTCTTTTTTCTCTTTGGCACTGCCCCTAGTTTCAGTTTCAGTAGGTATTCCTACTAGCAGGTATAAACTGCTCTAAAGCAGGTAAAAGACAGGGGAAGTCAGGACGGTGCGGACTCCGTGTTTTGCACTTTTCGCAAGGTGATTGGGTAAATGCTTTTGCGAAATATGCGGAATATGCAAACGATTTTGTTATGCCCGTCGTTTTCGTCTCTCAGCAAAACGAATAAGATGATCTACAAAGGCGCAATCACAAGCCAGATTTACAATAACTGCGTTTGCTTCGGTGGTCCGTGTAGTTGTATTTTACCATGCTCTCTGCAACACCGTGTCATGACAAAGAGCTGGAACGGTCACGGTTTGTGCTGACCTACCGGTTGACAGAAACCCGCATCGCCCGCATCGGCACTGAGTGCACTTGGGCTGTTGATGCTCAAGCCTTTCATCTGAGGCTTGTCGCCAGCTGATCCTGCTGGTCAACGGTGAGGAAGCGGCGAGAGTGACCTCTTAGATAAATGTAAATCCTCGTTCATCCAGTTATCCGGTGTCAGAGTGTGGAAGATGTCCAGCGTGTACTGAGGGCGGGAACTACAAGCGTTTTGCCTTGCTTATAACCGAAACCAGAGCAGCGAGATAACTGCCTTGAGTATTCCAAAATTACGAAGCAATAAGTTTCAACAGGTCGAGTACGTCACCGGGGATGTAGCGAGACGGTGCACACTTTTTAAACGCTTGCAGTATTCACGAGTGGTACCAGGAAAACGACGCCAACGGAGAAGGAGTTCGCGATTCAGCATAATGCAGTTCCACGGGCCCATGAATTTTCGAAATTCGAAAAGATAACGGTATAAAAAACCCATTAGCGTTACACCAGTGATCACGAATAACACCGGTCACAAACTCCCTAGCCCCACCGCTCCACTCAACACCGACACGACAAACTGCATCAAAACGCCCCAAAAGTGAAGGCGTCTGCTCCCGTACTGCAACTAGCGGAAGTGAAGTGTTGGGCAGATGTCCTTCACAATAATATATAAAAAATGCTTTGCGCAAGGATCATTTCTATTTATGTTTAATTACTTAATGAAAAATCCCAATAAATTTTTTTTTGTTTGATTCAAGCTAGTCGGACTGCTCATAAAACTGGTCTAGCATGAACATAACAAAAATTTGAACTTCTTCACGGCCGGTTAAAGATTTATTGTTAATACATCTTATTTTTTGCAACGAACTAACATTATAGATTTTGCCTCCATACTTTTTAAATGCAAACAGTTCTTACATACGGCTTTCCATTTTGCCGTGTTTTGTGTCTTTTTCTATAAATCTGTAACGGTCAGCGACTAAAGAGCTCACCCGCACATGCCAAGCTTATATACGCCGCGGGGAGAAGAGCACGTTGAGTAGGAAGTGTCGGGCGCAGTGTTGGTGTAGTGTTTGTGTATATATTGTTGTATAAGGTGCTGTGTAATGCGTGGTATTCGTGTTGCCTGCGATGTATGTAGGGGTGCTGCTTACTCGTGATCGGTCGTAACGAACTCGTTGTTTTTCGTTTTTGTTTCTATATACTGCTAGAATTCTCGCTAGGTGGCACAAGTTGCCGCCAGATTTCAAATAGTTCGCTCGAGTTATTTGTCCATTTAAGTTCCGCATTCGTTTTTCTGTCTCGCGGCTCAATCGCACTGCGTCGTAGCTACCGACGCCGCCGACCGCCGACGACGCACGTACACATCGCGACACTGTTAGCGCGAACACAACATCTCTGCGCATTTTCGCATTTACTTCTAAATAGTATTAGCGAGCACGAAATTTTATCGCTTACATTGTAGAACTAAATGAGCTCTTTCCGTAGCAATATTAACTTGGATGACATCCCTTGGTTTCAAATAGAAAAACTGGAAAAACCGGCGATCGCTTGTTCGTGCTAACAATGTCGCTCTCTGTACATCCCTTTGCACGTAGCTACGTCCGCCGCTTGGAGACTGTTTACTGTGTATAAAAGACTCGAACGAAAACAAACGCGTCCTGTGTGCTCTAAATGCGACTGAAAGGCGCGCGGCTCGCTGGGCTCGTCTCTCACCTGTTCTCGGCTGCTGGCCGCCATGTTTAAGAGGAGCACCGCTCAGAGCACGCTCAGCCAACACGCTCAGCCGTGTTTAGCGGAAGAAAAACACGGTGTATCGTGTTAAGTTTACACGGCACCTCATGTGTAGACGAATGACACACATGGCTGCGAGTAAAACGAACACGTTATGACGTGTCCACTTTGGGACAACGGTTTGCACGTCTGGCGTGTTATTTTTGCTAACAGTGTAGTCTCAAAATGTCCCGAGCACAAAACGCGCCCTAACAAGCTTTGTCAACTCAGACGCCTGACTGTTAAACTTAGTGGCGCCGTGATGCCGGTGGCGAAAGAACGCGTGACAGCACGACAATGAACGTCCGGGATTCCCGTCCGCGCACTATTGAGCGAAATTACGATGCCTGGTTAATACCACGCCAGGCGAAGCCTGGTTAATACCTGGCTTCGCCTGGCGTGGTTAGCGTCATTCGCCATCCACGAATCGAAAGTAGACCCGAAGTGTCGACAAAGTACAGGGTCCAATGAAGAAAATCAAAACCCCGGTGTTTCGACCCCAATGCGAGGGGCGTTCATAAAGTTCGTATTATCGACACAAAAAATTGAAAAAAAAAAAAAACCGAACAAACAGGCATCAAAATGAGCGTGCGTCCCTCTAGTTTCCGCACAGTATAAACATCGCATGCTATAGTAGCTCGAAACGCCGCTAGGCAGTCGAAACAAGAATGGCACCCCCCGTCAGTGCCAATCACATGCAGTGATCCTTTTTTTTTTTGTTTTTTTTTTCATTTGAAAGGAAGCAATGCCAAGGATATTCATTCCAATCTGGGAGCGTTGTTCGGGGACAACACCCCAGTTTATGACACTTTGGTTAAATGGCGGTTAAATGGCAAATAAATGGAAAGCATTTCAAAGAGGGCGACCAAGTGATCGCTGAAACAACCAAGTGATTGCTGAACACTCATAACGAGGAGTTCTATACAATGGCCTCCGGCATGTGGTGCATCGCTGAAAAAAGTGGGTAAATTTTGTGGCGAATATGTAGAGAAAGTCTCAACTCCTACTCGAGGTTGATTGCTGAATCTCTATTCCTTCGTGACAATATTACGAACTTTTAGAATGCACCCCGTAAATAAGCTACGCGTCGGAGAAAGCTGAAACCCCGTGTGAATATGACGCGAGCGGTGGACGATAGAATAAGAACGTTTGGGAACGTGGCGTTGTCTGAATCACAAAATAAAACAAAAATAAGCCTGACATGGCATTGTTTGCGGCTGTATCATTTATTTCAACGAAAAAAGAAAAAAAAAAGACTTGCCAGGAAGCAATTGTTCTATGTCTTAACCTAATATGTTGAGGGTCTACAAATGACGACATCACTACGTTACACACGCTTGCGTGCACACTTATTGTATCTTAATTAAAAGCAGAATACTCCGCCGTCACGGTGAGGAATCCACCACCTGAACCGGGGATTCGCGCAATGGGCCTCTGAAACTGGCCTTTTGAATGCGGGACGAAAGGGCGGGGCGTTAGTCGTGGGCATTTGACACGGGGCTTTTGACATCGGTGCTTTCGCGCACCGCCCTATCGTGCATAGTGCATGAGCTTTCTGTAAAGCGGTCTCTTTCGTGGAACTTGGCAGTCCACTGTGATAAGTGTTCAGGTGATCCTTTCCTGGATAAAACACAAATTCCGGGCAAGTAGGAACCCAAACAAAGCGGAACGATTTTGAGGCGTTCAAAATCTGCGTAAAGGAGGATGACGGCTGCATCATGCATCGTCACTCTTTCATCAACTACAGAATTTAGGTTCATTTGGGGTGAGGTATAATGAAGTGTGTATATATGTTCCTGTTTTCCTACAAAACTCCAGCTGCCAGTAGCACTCCTTGTGTTCACTCCTGCTTATTTGTGCTTGTTTTCTTTTTTTTTTCTTTTTTTTTTGCGGTTGTAATATAGGTTTTTTTCCGCACTTGATGCAACTTCCGTTAGACTCTAATTTGAAACCAACATTGCCGTCGGCTATCAGTGCATTGGCGCTATTCTGGAGGCATTCGGCGTCTTAATGTGGCAGTAGTAGTGCCGTAAAATCAGAGAGCCGTCTTTTTTTGCTAAAGGGTATGTTTGGTCTAGTTGGTTGATGAGCATCTTGGTCTAAAACAACGCTGTTATTTGTCTCGTCTTTACTTTGTCCTTGTCTTTTCGCGCTGTTTTAAACCAAGATGCGTCTTTGTAGAACCATATTTCAGAATATTTTAGTGTTCTAGACAATCGCAAAGAAGTTCCTCACCTGACACGAAGTGCAGTCCACAAATCTTTAGTTGGGGCACGAAGCTTTCATGTCGAGATCATAGAGTTAACATAATAGTCAACAGAGAAAGGCCTCATGCATTTGGACGTGACGGAACGGCGAGCCGTACACGCGGACATCGGCGGCCCCAGTTGGTGGTCCCGATGAGCCCATATCGCTGGCGATGCCTTAATATGCACAAAGAGGCAGCAAAACATCACCTGTAAGGTTTCTACCTTGTTATTCTTTCTCTTACGTTGCGGAAAAACACCGGAATCGCGCGTTCACGAAATTAAATACGGTATAGGTAACAAGCGCTCGAGCAACTTCAACATGTCGCGGCAAAACGAACACGCCTAAACCCGCCTATTCCAACATGCTTCCAATATTAAGCCAATGATATTGTCAGACTAATATTGACCATTGCATGCCAGTGTCCTTGCAATGCCGATGATCCAATGGTGCTAACAGGCCAACGCTGGACCATTAAAAGCTCCCGTATATCCAACGTTGGCATGCCAATGGTACAGACAAGCCAACAGTCCCATTTATGACAGTTCCCATGAAATATTGGAATGCCGATACTACCGACAGGCCAACGTTGACCATTTTATTCCAGTGTTCATCGAGTGTAGCAAGCTACGGGTAGCGACCGGCAGCAAATTCAAACCACAAAACAACACAACCAGACCGCAGAGTGAAACTGTCTTCACTGCGCCTCCGTCATGCTGCGCAAGACGAGCATTACGCCAGCGCGCGCTTTTCAGACATTTGGTCTACCAACTGATAAAGAAAGCAGAGAGACAGAGAGAGAGAGAAAGACAGAAAGAAAGAGAAGTGGGCGTTGGAAAAACAATGATGACAATCAGCGCCCTGCGCTCCTTTGCTACGAGGCAAGGGGCTGTGTGAGGGTCAACAGAATAGCCTAGCTGCAGACGACGCTCGCACTGAAAAGGCCTTTGTGCGCACAGGCTCTATCTCTCCCGTATCGCCCCACGACCTCGTATCTCACGCCCGTTATTGGTTTACAAAAAAGGGCAATTCGAATTATTACCAACTCACACTATGCACAGGCATCGAGCATTTTATTTCATCACCTCAGCATTCTTCCACTTCATAAACTAGTAAAGTATAAAATTGCCACGCTGTTTCACGAAATAGTGACCTCTAACAACCCATTTCGTATAACTATACTTCTTAAAGGTTTCCGTCAAACTAGAGCAAATTTGTCTGGACACTTTAACCTTCCACAATGCCACAACGTTTACGGGGAAAGGCTAGTTCAATTCTGTGGGACAAAAATCTGGAACGCCCTATCGAACGACCTTCGAAATTCGCATGCTTTTAGCAAAGCATTGAAGCATTATCTCCTCTTATCTACTTAGATCATCTTTGATCCTCATCATCGTTTCTTTGGTATTGGTAACTGAGATTAGCTTCTAATATTGTAGTAACATGATTAGGAGTACTTTTGTTGCTTTCTATTGACATATGCCTGTCGCTCTGTGTTCTTGTAATATTTTGTTGATGAGCCCGAACTAGCCTAGCGGCTATGGGTTCATATGCTTTTTTCAATATTTTGTATACTTTTTTTTTGGTCAATAAAATTGAATTGAATTGAATTGAATTGAATTGAATTGAATACGCGGCACGGCACTAGCCGGCCGGCAATCGATGCACGCTTGATGTTATTAAAAACTTAGGGCACTGTACTTTCAATACTGGTAGGTCAGTGGATAAGCTGAGCCATCACTGAAGACTATATTAGGGCATAGACAATATTGGGGACAGATTTGCTAAAGTGGAACATCATTGGATAATTTTTGCCAGTGCTTCTCCATTATTGTCCCACGCCTTGTGCTGCTTGGGAAAGAGACAATATTGTATTTTTTGCTTATAGTTCGTTTTTCTGAAATATGAGTTACATGCACCACACACTAATACATTTGGTTTGGCACACATTAGACCTACAGGGACGTCGGCGCAAATATTTTTTTTGTTTTTCTGTTTTATCTTTTTAACCAGGTAACGTCATGGTCCCACACTTTCGCATTTTATCGCCACCGATAACCACACATTCGCACAGAGTTTCAACTTTCTGCGACGCATAGTGTTTCAATGTAGGCCGAAAAACAGGGTATTGTTTGTTTGTTTCTTTTCGATCGGACACCGAACTTCACAGGAGCTGTGGGCTCATTCAGTCGCTCGGTCGACACTAAGTGAGCCGCTGGGTCTACACTGCCAAGCGAGAAAAAGAGTGGACTCAGGTGTCGCTGTTGTCGCGATGTTACAACTCGTGGCTGCTGAAGCTTCCGTGGACACTCAAGCTGAACAGCAACCTGCAGCAGAATTGGCGTGAGGCGCATGCACCTCTGCTGCTGCCTCACCGCAAGGATCGTCAACAGCGACTAATTGTTATCATCATCATCAACGCCATTGTCGCCGTTGTCATCATCATCATCATCATCGTAATGTGCCAGTGGTGCCGTCACGAGGCAGAAAACAAAAGGTCAAAGCAAAATAAAAACAATAATTTATAATTCCTTTGAAAGTACAGCTCGAATATCCATTTTGACGGACTTTCCGGAACTTTCAAGGGTAAATTAAGAAACGGGATGATTTTGTCGCGGTACTTACTTATTAGAGTATCCTTTATCATTGTAATTCAATTTCCTTGAAGGCCCAAAAAGGGATTATACAAGGGGGGAGCACACTTATAAGCGAACTCAGAATGAACACAACTTGAACAAACGCTAAATTACCGAAATCTATATAGGGGGGTTAGAGAGGAAGAGGGCAGCTGCAAATATGTTAGTATTATTTATTTAAAAAATGCTGTTGCGTCGTGCGTTCCAGTCTGTTCTGGTGGTGATGTAGACGTTTGATAAGAGACAGTGGACGATGAAATGTCACGTAATTTGCAAAGATGGTCGAAACGAGAGAAAATTCGGTAAGCAGGTGATAGCAAAGATTCTTTGAGATGCTTGTTGGGATAAAACATTTGATGAAGAAGGGAGAGGCGGGACACACTCCGGCGAAGGGGAAGTGTGTCCAGATTAGCTGATCTGCAGAATCCTGTTATGCTATTATATAGAGAGTAGCCAGAATTCATGAAACGAAATTATCTATTTTGAACGGCTTCTAAAGTGTTCATTACGTGTGATTGCCATGAAGACCATATTGCGGAAGCTTATTATAGTTTTGACCTTACTAGTGTAGGCTAGCTGTTTTACTGATGGTGTCTCTAGTCTTGAGATTACGGCGTAAAAATCCGAGTGCGGTTAGCAACGAGAAAGGTTAGGTGAGTATTCCGTGATAGATAAGAGGTAAGATATATACCCAGGCATTTGTACGGCGAACAAGGCGTCACTGGAGTAATTGCAAGGTGATACGAAAATGATGCAACGAGTGAACGGCTTGAGAATGAGAGAGATTTACATTTATTGAAATATAAAGTCATTTGCCATGACACCACTGAGTTATTAATGTGATATCGTTCTGTAAAATTCGTGGGCGCATTCATATATATTTGTTCTTGTTTTCTTTAAGATTACTGAGCATGTCTCTTCCTTATCATCTATTAACTGGGAGATCGCATAATTGTTCAGACTTGACAGTTATTTTGTTTTGAGCGTGGATTTCCACGCGTGCGTACATTAAACTTGAAACTTGACACGTTGAGGACCAACAGAAAAACACGAATTTGTGAAAACATGGACGTCGTTCTGAAATTACGTTTTGCTTCTCTTTAAAGCAAAAAGAAGCTCGCGATTCTTCGGTAACCTAAGAACAACTAAAATATAATATTGAATCTTGTCCAGTCGAATTGACGAGAAAATAAAGGGATAAAAACCAAGTTTCACAACGCTGTGTTTTGGGTGCCGAGATCGATGGCCAGCGTTTTGATAAACGATGCCAGAGACAAACGACGTCGACAATAACGGCAGCGTCTCCTCAATATACGCATTTCTTAATCGTTTACCTTTATTTCAACCTCGTTGCCGACGGCCAGTGTTGGCAACAGCGGAAGCGATACAGGCGCGACTTTCCTTTTTCTCCACAAGCTTGGTGCGCGAAACGTGGTACGCTTCCACGCATAAACATTTCCGGAAGTCGGTGTACTTCTTACGCATACGAAGCAGGAAGACGCTATTAAAGGAAGGAAGGCCAGCTTACAAATGACGCTCGACACAAGGCTCCATCCAGACACATTACTCATGAAATCGCTTAGGGACTCATGGAAATCCCGAGCCGTTATCGGGCAGTTTGGACACACTGGGAAATAACTGACTCGAACAGGCGGCACTAATGACCCTAAACGAAACCTATCTAATTACACTAAACTCAGATTACCCTATGTGTTGTCTTGGCGACGACGGCTTTTCCAGACCACTGTACCACTTCACTTCCCGATTGTTTTCCCTCAGTTTTGTAGAGTACTATCTCGATCAATATGACATAGAAACACCCGAACCGGCCTTCTTCTGCGTCCGCGGTATCCGATAGCTCAGCTATTATCTCTAAATATGTCATAGTTCGATGTTTTGACCTCAACTTCGCATTCCATTCCTAGTTCAACCACAGCTCTTTCAAGGATTGGCATGTACGCCAAACAACCATGAAGTACGGTTTCAGCTCGTATTGAACGCAGTGTAGTACACGCTCTAAACGACACACCAGCCCGGTCGAAACTTTCAATAATTATATTTACTTTTCGCGAAGCCACTTACGCGACGCACATGACAATAATGAAAGAGAAAAACGGGAAAATAAAGATCGAAGGAGGAAAAAAATAGCCATCTTCAGCGATTAGTTTTTGGAAGCCGACTTCTACTTTCGATTGACGTACCCGAAAGAATGAGACCTATGCATGTATTTCTCAAGGTATTTTAGATTGTGTGTAATGACGTCCACAACTAGGGGGCGTCCGAAGGGAGGTAAAAAGGGAGGCAGCTGGCCCTCCCCTTCTTTGCGCTCTCCGGGTTTGGTCCACAACCCTATGGTGATAATGCAATTTGCGAGCTTCTAACTCCGATTCCCTCAGACCCTCTCCCTGAATGAACATGACACGGCAATACTTCGCTCTCAGCAAATGGTTTATTGACTCGCTTATTGCCTGGGGGGTTTCGGGATCTTGGAACGGTCATCAGCGAGGCCTTGAGGAGGTCCGTTGCCACCGCAGCCGCTCCTAGTCCCAGCGGTGGTCGTTCACACCGCGTGATGGGGACGTCGTCGTCCCGGATCGCTGTCCGGTCCTTCCGTCGAGTCCGCTGCTCGACGTCGCACTCGTCCTTCCCCTCGCACGTCCGTCTTCCGCCGATTCCCGCGCCAGCGTCTTCCTTCTCTCCGGAAACCGCTGCACGCTCCCTCCCGTCCGCGGTCCGCCGCTCGAGGGAGACCCCGTTTGACTGCGTCCCCTTTTCACACCTTAACCCCATTTGTTCCGAGTCCGTCCTAAGACCAATTCGGAAGCTCTGCTGTCAAGCCAGTCGAGTGACGTCAGTTGGCTTAGGGGTGTGGTGCAGCCGGATCTTCTGGTGCGCGAAGCCATCGAAGCTCCCCCGAGGCATGACGCCTTTCGGAGACCTAGAGCTCGTTAAAGGAGCTGTGCAACGATTTTAACGTTGAAAGAATTTGCATCTTCTACTTTCGACATTGTTTATCTTGTCACAAAACACAGAAAGCACATCTTCTTCCTTCGAAATGTTGCGATTCCGCCGCGTAATCGCGAGGCAAACATTAGAATATTTTCGATCTGCAGCCGCGGGCGGCGGCCTTGCGAACCACGCGGCGTGACGTCAAAGGGGGACTCGTAAAAAATAGCAAGTCGCGCAAATACCTTCTCGATAAATGGTAATTTTTCTAGATATCTTGTCGTTCCAACATATATATAAATGCGTCAAAACCTGGTATTAGTGGCGCCATTTATCCGAGGTCAACAAAACCGCCAGCTCTATCTGCTACCGCGAACAGCCGTCAGAAGCCGGAGGGGGGGGGGGGGGGGGGGGGGGGGGAGGGGCAGAGCCGGCTGGGGATGGCCAGATCCGGACACGTTGGCACTTTCCTCTTTTCGCCGTGTTGATCGCACTGCGCAAGCACGTGGTCACGTGGTCGCGAGCGGGTGAGTTATCGCTGCTCACTGATGGCTGTGGAGAGAGAGCTTCACCGGAACCCCGTGCGTCCTCCTTTCACGTCACAGCACACGTGACTCGGAAGATAGTGAAGGAGTTGAGAGGCGCCGAAAACCTACATTTTTGTAAATTTCTAAAATAAAAAAACTAGGACATGCAGGCAAACGCGGTTGTTTGTTCTTTACTTCGGAAAAGTCGAGACACCAACTCCCAAATTACTTAAGAAAAGCACTGAAATTGTTGCACAGCTCCTTTAAGCTCCTGCCGGGCCAAGACGAAGTCCGAGTAGCTGGAATGACGAGCTCCGAGGCTCAGCGCGGAGGGGGACAGCCAAATCTCCACAAATTAATGCAAAGGTGCTACCTAGATGGACATGAATAACGATAATAATCTCTGGAGAATGGGAACAAGGGGGACAAAGGACAAACACAAATCTCTAAACACAGCTAGGTGACTGGTGCACGACTGAAAAAATCTGCCTGGTCCTGGTATCGAACCAGGGACCTCTCCATTTTCAGTGGAGTGCTCTACCAACAAAGCAAACCAGGAGTTAGAGGTCAGTGGAGCAAACGGGTTTTAACAGCTATCACCAGTCTAACGCCAACAAGGGTGAATGGCCCGTATTTTTATTTTTATGGTAATAATGCAGTTAATGTAAGCTTGCTAGCTAGCTGGACAACAATAACGATAAAAATCCCTGGAGAAGGGGAACAAGGGGGACCAAGGACGAACGTAAATCTCCAAACACAGCTAGCTCAGTTTGTAGAGCGCTCCACTGGAAATGGAGAGGTTCCTGGTTAATACCAGGATCAGGCGGATTTTTTCAGTCGTGCACCAGTCACCTTGCTGTGTTGGGAGATTCGTGTTTCTCCGCTGTCCACTTTGTTCCCCTTCTCCATTGATTATTATCGTCATTTTTGTCCGGCTAGCTTGCACCTTTGCATTTATTGCATCATCACCATAAACTTAAAACAGCTGTTTAAACCGGAACTCCTGCTTAGCTCAGCTGGTAGAGCGCTCCACTGGAAATGAGAGGTCCCTGGTTCGACACCAGGAAAAGGAGGATTTTTTATCGGTTGTGTACTAGTCACCTAGCTGTATTTGGAGATTTGTATTTGTCCTTTTTCTCCTTTGTTCCCCTTCTCGAGGAATTATTATCGCTACAACCCTATGCTCCGAAATTAGAAAGTAAATTCAAACGCTGTCCCCAGAAGAAAACAAGGACAATGCGGAGAGCAAGTCCTCTGCTTCTTGCGCGGGAGTAGCGGTGACGTCAGAACGACGCCGAGCTCTGATTGGTTTCGATTGGAAGGATAGTGGGTAGACCTCAAGGTAGCTAGCATTGAGGTCTACCCAATATCCCTCCATCGGAGTCAATCGCAGCTCAGCGTTCTGACGTCACCACAACCCCTGCAAAAGAAGCAGACAAACTTGCGCTAAGCATAGGTTTTGACATTATTACGCATATTATTTTATGCCATACTTATACAGCACTCATCACAAGCAATCAAATTACTTGTATTCGATTATATTTTGAAGTGATCTTGCAAATTGATTACATTTATTAGGCAGTAATTCAAAGAATAATCTGATTACTTTTGCAAGCACCAAAATTACTTGCAACCAGTACATTTTTTCCTGCACTTTCTAATGGCGCCATTGGCTAATGCAAGTTTCCTACCAAAGAATCCTCGAACAAAATCTTCGACAAGGGATGGCTTACCCAAATTAGTGGATTAAGTCGATAAGTAGTTGATAATTCGATGACTCAAATCCAATGATGGGACAGTACAAACGACCTGTTTTCAAACTGGCAGAAAAATATATGTCGTTTTAAAAATCTGCAGTAATCGTAAAAGTAGCGGTGACTTTTTCAAATAATGGTCAATAAATTTTTGTCTCATGTAATTAAGTAATTTTATTGAATACTTTTTTAAAGCAAAAATATTTGTAATTGCAATCGATTTTTTTTTTTCAACTAACGTGTGCAAATCTAATATATGGGGTGTTTGAAATAAAATGTTTAGCTGGGCTTGTTGGTTCATGACTGGAAATGAGCGCCAAAGAAACGGGAACAGGTGAAGAAGTAGACGACAACACGGGGCGCCCCGTGTTGTCGTCTACTTCTTCACCTGTTCCCGTTTCTTTGGCGCTCATTTCCAGTGGTGTTTGAAATGCCGAGGCTCGATCTAAAATGGGCCGGTAAAATCGCCGCCTGCAAGTAGCAGTCTAAACTTTTTGTCAAAGGTGTATTTCACGGGTGGGTTTTACCTTGTAAATTACAAGGCGTAGCTCTTTTCGTGACAAATAGAACCAAAAACTTACCAGGGTCAACGGTGGACGGCGACGCAGACGACCGAGTTCAGTGGCAGGGGGCGTTTGGCGCACGTATTAATAATTTGATATATGGCGCTACCTTCTGTTCCGGATTGTTTACAAAAAAAAAGTCGAGACTGCTTGCGACGGCCGTGGTCTATTAAAATGAACATCATCTTTCCGTAATGTACCTTTGGTTCCAAAATGAATGCGGACAACTAATAACAAAACTTGAAGTAATAAAATATTAAATTAAAACGCGGATGCATAACGGCGGTGCTCCTGCCGCTGACGGATTTTGTCTGCGTGTCGTATGCTTTCTTTCGCTTGTCGGCTAAACTTTCCCAAGCTGCTCCGGACGCCTCTATCAGTACGTGCGCCAAACACGCCCCGCCACTCGACCCGGTCGTCTGCATCGCTGTACGCCGTTGACCCTGGCAAGTTTCTTTACACTATTTTTTTTTACAGAAGGGGAGCTACGCCTTCTAATTTTATAAGGTAGAATCCCCCCTGCGAAATACACCGTTAACGAAAATTTTAGATTGCTACATGCAGGCGCCGATTTTAAGGGCCATCTTATATCCAGCCTCGGAATTTCAGACACCCTATAGACCCATTCCTTACTAACCACTATGGTCACTCGTAAGAAACGCAGAAAGGGGCGAGGCCCGAAGCATCTAATTATCGCCCCGCAACAAATAAAATTTCAGCATTATCCTTTACAAAAGCGAACTTTACAAAGCGAACGCGAACGAAGCAACAAGCGCCAACGTAATAACCCACGAATGATTTTTCTTAAGCTGTCGGTGGGAGTAACCTAATCCCGTAAATCTTCACTAATAGCAATTGTGCGATCGCAATTACTTCAATTTTTTTATGGGTAACAAGCAAGCCAGTTTCAAGTTCGCTACATTTCCAACGAGAACAAAGTCCAACGCGATCGGTCCAGCAGATCAGGGCGTAACGCGTCATATGAGAGCTTCCTTTCAAAAGACAATTGACTCTTTGAATTCTCGAGGGTATTCGCTCGGCGAATGCCTTTAAGCAATCAAAAATTTACATAGGCCGAGCAGCCCCAATCTCCCAATTTCCATAGTCCAATGTGGGAGATCGAAAGAGTAGCGTTTCTGTTTACATCTGCATAGTTAGCAGCAGCCGCTCCTTTCCTTCGTGCGGTTGGCGTATATAATGTGTCAGAGTTTTGGTTCAGTTCATTCTGTTCCCCGGTCGCCTTTAGCGACCGAGAAACCGATTACACAAAGATCGTGGCCGAGGGGATTGATTTTCTAAGTCGAGCGGCGACAGAGGCATTGTGAGTGAGGAAGCAAGAATTGAATGAAAATATTAAGATGCGGAAAAGGGAGGCCTTCCCCTGAGGCATAAAGTCACTCCGCTCATATTCACCAAACAGAAGACACGGTGATCGCTTGCGACGTGATAACAGAAATATCCGCGAACACGCATCGAGGATTTTCGGACCATGTTTGCTTCCCTCATTAGTACGCTTCGAGCATGTCCTCAGACAGCTTTCGTACGACAAATGTGACAAGACCGCCATCATGAAGGCAGACTTCTGCTCGTTACTTGAAAAGTGTAATAGATTACAATTACAAATTACTGAACCTCAGATGTAATGAATTGCCGTTACAAATTACTTTCGCTGAAAAGTTACGGATTACTTTACCCGTTAGGTTAAAAATTACTCTCACGTTAGCTTTTCCGTACACCTTATCCTGAAAACAATAGAAACAATTTTGATATTTTTTCAAAGATGTTCCGCAACACTACTTTTCATTTCTCATACGCCCGTATTATGGTAGTCCTCGTAAAAATAAAATATTCTAATTAAGAAAAGAGTGTAGGTTCACTCCGTTCACCTGTAAGCTGACAAGGCACTGAGAGGTGCGACCACACCCGCCATCCCGCTAGCTTACGGTCTCCGGAAATGATCCCTGGAATTGCTACGAGATTCGGAGCTAAAGAAGCGATCTACGGAAGCTCCCTTTTGACTCGGGTGTTCCGCTTGCTATTCACAAGATGAGAAAAACTTGGTCCTAACTTCGCAATGTATAGCCAATGCGGAGTGCATGCAGGTGTCCCCATGTGTTTTCAGTAGATAAGAGTTTGTTGTTCTTGCTGATGACAATGGTGTGTTTTTGGACAAGCAAAGTATGCACTGAAACTTTTGGTTTCCGTTCTCCTTAAAGGGCCTCTGACACGCCAAAAAAAAAATATTTTTTTTTTCATGCTAAACGTTGCAATATGGCATATCAGGACATTACAAAAAAAATTTTCACTATAGAGTTGCGTAGTTTTTTTTATAAAAAATAGAAATACGAGGCCCAATTCAAAGTTCCCGCAGTGCACTGTGACGTAACAGTGTACCGCAAGGTGTCGGGGCGGTCAGAAGGGAGGCATCGTCGGAAGTCACGTGAGTTGTATCCCACCTCGTACTTACCGCGAGCGCGTGTAATATTTTTTTAATATTTTTGTTATTCTCCGCACCCCCACGAGCGATCCAAGCAGACAAGGTTTCTTTTATTTGCTTTTCATCGCTTAATGTTGCTGTAAAGGTAGAAGAAGCGGAGTCAGTGAATTGACGTGATCAACTACAATGCCTAGAAGGTGCTGTGTGAGGGACTGTCCCGGTATTTCAGCAACTGAAGAAGAGATCACACTGCATGCATTTCTGAGAGACATACATCGGCCGCGTGAGCACCCAGTAAACAAGTTCTACTCATGTTCTAGACAAAATACGTACTTTGTGCTCGACGTTTACTTGTACTTGGTACACTCTGTAGTTCGTATTCTTTAGACGGCAGGCATCTACAGCCTGGAGAGTATCCGATGATTCAACGACCTCGGTGTCTCAACCTTCAGCAATGCGATCGGGCGTGTCGTATGCTAGCAATCCTAATTTCTGCGAGCGTTCTAAATTTTTTTTTTTGAAAACTTGATAGCTTGTTTTGCGCCTAGTATAGCCCTGTATTATCGGACTGACGGCATGCACTCGTACACTGGCTTGTACTCGCAACGATCTCATCATTGACCTCCATCACGTCGATCCACTGACTCTTCATCCTCAAATTTTACAGCACGCAAACTAACCAACGGTGCAGGGATAAAGAGCTAGTGGAACTGAAACTTCGTTTTCTACGATCGCTCGTACGAAGAGCAGAATAACAAAAAGAAAAAAAGTCTTAGGCACGGTCGCGGAGAGCACGAGGAGTGAAACTCACGCGACTTCCGGTTAACCCACTTTTAGTGACGTAGCTCGATGCCTCCTTTCTGACCGCCCCGACACCTTGCGGTACACTGTTACGTCACAGTGCACGGCGGGAACTTTGAATTGGGCCTCGTATTTCTATTTTTTATAAAACAACTATGCAACTCTATAGTGAAACAATTTTTTTGTAATGTCCTGATATGCCATTGCAACGTTTAGCGTGAAAAAAAAAATATTTTTTTTTGGCGTGTCAGAGGCCCTTTAATGCCCTGAATTTTGAAGATATCACTAAGAGATGGCCATGGAGACGACGGACACTCTATGTCCGAAAACTCGACCAGTCAGAGAAAAGGTGGCGGTTACGGGTTATCGATCGTTCCTCGATTCTTACTTTCATATCATTATTCGTGGACGCCAAAGGATGGGAGGGCATAGAGAGCGAGAAAGCGGCGGCCATCGGTTTCACAAAGCAAAAGAGGATCACACCAGTTTTACACGTTATCTCTCTCTCTCTCTCAGCACTCCTTAATTGTCCTAACACCCGCCCCCTTTATGCTGACAGTTACTGTAAAGTGACAAGTGAGGAGTAGACTCGACCACCATAGACAAGTAAACCAAAAGAAGTATCGTCCGTAGCTTCGAAAACAATGCTCTTAGCCTCGCGCCGGGCGCTTTTCAGCAGTGCCTCAAGAACGTGCTAGAATAAATTTGCACATCAAAGAGAAAGAGAATTCGACACCCTCGCGCGAGGCTACATCGTCTGTTACGCGAGTTATGAACCCGCGAATCGAGGGGCTACGGACCCGCGTTTGATGTCTGTGCAGGTGGCGGGAGACGTCGAAGAAGTTGGAAAGGGTGAAACGGTGTCAAAGACAAAAACAAATAAACACTAAGAGCTTTCTCCGGCCCGAGAGAAGAAGAAAAACACGTTGGAAGGCGACGGAGAGCCTACTCGGCGTTGTCTTACTTGATATTTCTCTATCGTATATTTGAACATGCCGTGCCCGTTTTTCTAGTGGTTCTAGTGACCGGTCATACAAAAAACCGTGCTTTCTTTTCGGCTATGCTCCCCTTTCTGATGCTTTCTATTTTGTTGAAATTGCTCTCTTTATACTGCTGAATGTTTTGCTCGTATTGCTCCAGTTACTCTGTTATGCTCATATTTTTTAAAAAGTAACGAGTAGTTAAAGTAATTCGTTACCAATATTTTGTAACGAAGTTACATTACAAATTACTTCCGGAAAAAAAGTAACGTGGCGATTACAAAATTACTTTAAAAAGTAACAGATTACAAGTAATCCATTACTTGTAATGGATTACTTCCCAAGTCTGCATGGAGGTCTGGAGGCGACATGACGCCACCAGCAATGAAGCCAGACGTGTGGAGGAACACGCCCCAACGATGCCCAAAACCAAGAGACGCTTTTCGACGAAAAGGCGAGAGCTCTACTTTTCGTCCAAAAGCCTCCCTTGGTTTTGGGCATCGTTGGCGGCGTGTTCCTTCACACATTCTGGCTTCCCATCTGGTGGCGTCATGTCGCCTCCAGATGCTTCCTACCTCCATGACCGTCATATAGGAAGAAACACGCCTCACTCAGACCATGTCTGCTGAGGGTCTTTTGTACGATGTGTTAAGCAGTGTGACCGGGACTTAAGGGTCACTGTCATTGCTTAAGAGAGTTGATGAAAAGTGAAATTATAAGAACGATATTTTTGTATATTTTTGCCATATTGCTTTACTTAGATTTTTGGTGCCCGCCAATTCGTTTGTACTACTATTTAAGCCTTTCTGACTTATATGTGAACCATTATTCATGGGCACTACGCATGCGCACGAAAGCGTTTATCAAACAATGATGCATCTGCCCATGACGCCTCCCTCAGCCGACGTCAGTGTATACCTTGGAGTGATGACGTCACAAACACTATGGGTGGCGCGCAGGACGGAAATACTTAGTTCTAATGCCAAACAATAGCTGAAACAATATTTGGGATACCCGGTGAATCGATGAAGCAAAAACCCGTACACGGAGTAAAATATTCAAGACTGACTGTAAGCGGTGTATTTCTTTTCTTTTTTCTTGTACTGGAATTACTATGGTAACGACAACAAACCAGACCTGAACGCAACATACGCAGCAGAGTCTAGAAATAAATGCCTATGAGTTGACTTTTCCGCACAACACGAAGGAAGCCAATCACGCCAATCGATAGAAGTGTCCCAGAAAATGGCAAAGCTCAGAACATGATTACTAGAAATAAGTAAAGCAATTTGCGCAGGTACGGTCAGCGGGTGAAACGTCGTTCTCACCGTCCCTGCCCACATCGATATTCCTTTTTTTTTTATAGCTTCGTGATTCGCCTGGATCGGTATATTGTTTGTACAAATCGGCTGTTTATTCGTTCTGTTAGGAAAATGAACTGACAGACATTTTTGAGACTGCAAACAACAAAAAAAAACGTAATCTTTAGTACTAAATGCCCCATGTATTTTTTTTGGTTTGGGTTGCAGAAGTTAAATATAATTGTGTAAACATGTACCCACCCGCCAGACTTTTCACTCTTATTTTCACTCGCATTTTTATACCACACGGCATTTGCTTCTTTTCGCACAGTGCACCTGAGTCCACCGCTGATCAAGGACGCCCGCGGTCAAGTCCTGGCCAACACCGCCGGACCATATGCAGAGGGCGACACCGTTCGCCTCAGCTGCGAAGTGGATCAACGTACGTCAAAAAAGGGGCTTTCGTACTTCTATTACGTTTGTAGAAACATACCCCATCGGCGAAGAACCGTTTTCCTTTTTTTCTTTTTATTTTGTATTTGCCGATCCCCCGAAGATCAGCCTGGTGGTTCTTTCCCCCGGCGCGGTGATAGTTGCGTGGATGTAGAAAAAAATCAATTGGGTGTTTAAGTGGGACAGGAAAGCATTTTCTTAGGCTAGGTGGTGCAAGCTACCGCCCGTTACAAAGGGCATAGCCAATATCATCCATCCATCCATCCATCCAACCTATTTCATGTTGTAGTTAGAGCGTGCCTGTTTCGAGGATTCCATTGTCCGTCCGCAATCTACGCTATAGAATCCCATGGAAGCCAATTGAAAAGAGCCAAAAGTGCATCGTCATGGTGCGCTAGTCGTCTTTATGCGTGTGCTCTTCCCGCCTAAACCAATGACGCACTGCGATCGGGATGAATGTGAGAGTGAGTATTGTCGATTTTCACCACGTGTTTTAGAACAAACTTTCACAGCTTCGCCTTTGGACCCCCAGGCGCGGGGAATATTCGATTTTCTCGAGAAGAAGGCCGGTGAGCGAACCCGCCGTCACAACTTTCTATTCCAGCCGCAAGGTTCCGTCGATGATTTCGCTGGAGTCTCACAATATTTGCATTTCCTCAAATAAGCACGATTTTATTTTTATAGAAAATAGAGGACGATCGGCAATTCGAGATTGTCGAGTAGTGAGTCACGTTGACAGCGAGCGCTCCCACGCTATTAGACGAGTACAAGCGTGGGTCTTGTACTTCGCATGGGGGGATCGGTGGCCGATAATAAAGATAAAAAAAAAAAGATCGGTGGCCGAGTGGGCTAGCGCACACCAGCTCGGAGCACGTGGAGCGAAAGCTCGCGCTGCAGAACCCAGGGATCCTGGGCTCAATCCCCACCCCTGCCCGTTTCAATCTGGATGAGCATCTTACCGGCGTGCAGTCGTGTATCACTACTGCGTGATGCACGTTAAAGACCCCAGGCTAGCGGTTGTACTGCACTGGCTAAATTGCTCATCTACAGCTGGGAGACTCGTCGCCCCTGTGAGGCAGACCAAGTTCTAGGCTGTATAAAGATACACACAACCCAAAAATTTGTGCTTCGTGAAGGCCCACCGGCCACCCACATCTCCCCCCGCACTGACCATCCACTCAAAATTCAACTGACTACGCCTAGGACTAACCTATTCAAATTTTCTCCCCTACAATTGGCTATTACTGATTGGAACAACCTCCCGGAACCTATTGTGAGCATCACAGAATGCAATAACTTCAGATCTGCCATTTCCTCTCTCGTCACCACCTAGCGTCCTGTTTGCCCGCGTTCATTAACACCCTAGTCTTTTGTTTGTTTGTGATATTTTTAATGTTTAAATTTGCCCCCCCCCCCTTATGTAAAGCCCCCTGTGGGCATTTAAGGGTCAAATAAATGAAATGAAATGAAATGAAAGACACACGCGCCAAACACGTTCGCAAACGCGTGCGCGCGAATGTAGATTTCACACGCATGTCCGAACTAGCACGCGGGCACCGTCTCCGTGGGCTCCACGGTGAATTATACGACAAGCTAGTGAGGGAGAGGAGGACATAATAGCGCGAGGGGTCGTCAGATCGTCGAACTGGCCGTTGAAATGACAAGTGCGTAGTGGCGCTGGGAAATCGATGAATTAACCCTCCGATTAATCAATCGCTGCTTTAATTGCGATTAATTTCTTTTTTATTTTTTAAATTTTAATTAGAAATTTGAGCTTCTTAATCAGAAAATTTGAAGAGAATATGCAATTGCCCGCTTTACTGATTGGTACTCCTTTATCTATTTTAGGTGGCACCACTTGTATTCCAGGGTTACTCCGCTTAGCATTTCATATATGATTGCCACCCGGACTTAATACGAGGTATAAATAAAAGTGTACAAATATTTTACTTGTAAAACTGCCACTTGATACTTCGATAAAATGTGGCACCTAAAAGTCAACGCCACCGATTACTTGATTAATTAATCGATTAAAAGCGGCGATTAATCGGGTTAAACTACTTTCTTATCGACGTCCATCCCCAGGGGGTAGACGTAAGGGCTAGCTGCCTTTACTTTTACTCACTCTTCAAACGCGTTCAAACGCCACAAGCCACCAGTGTTCGTCGTTTGAACAGTGGATAGGGACAACAGCAGTTAAGCTTACCATCTACCCGCTAATCATTCCAATCAAACATCGGCCCTCTGACGCCCCCCCACGCGCTATCGTCTCTCTCTTAGCATCTCTCCCTATACCGGGAATGTAGGACAAAATGAAACCCTGTTTTGCTCATTGCAAAAATAGACGACGCTTCACCGAACGCTCGGTATTCGCCCAAAATTTAGCGGCATAGCGGTTGGGACCGGGTGCCAAAATTTCAGAACCTATCGCTGTCTGGTTTGAAGATTAATGAACGATTTTCGAATATATTCGATCAGACGACGAGATACGTTCTCGGCAGCAGACGCCAATTATTCGCGCGTATTCGCGGCCCTCGTTGGCTGCCATTTTCTTATTAAAAATTTCCAAAAATCGCTCAAATATCTTTAATCAACTCGCGGTAAGTAGGTAAGCGTCCCAACTAAGGCACCTGGTCTCGCTACACGTGGGCGGATACTCATATATACGGCGATGCGAAATCTGTTTTTCGTTTGGTGAGGAAGAACAACGTTTACAGCTCTCCCGAACACCCAGTATATTACGGAACGCGACACTTTGAAAACTCAATTAACGCGTTGTATTCAAAGGATTATTCGGTAATTTAGACGTGGCAACGCTTCTTCTCGTTCGGCCCTTATTTGAACACGAGAACGCTGTCTCACGAACGTCGACGCGTAGGAAGACGAGTGATTCTATTTTGGACTGGGAGTTCTACGCGCAGATCGCCGGTGTCCTATCTAGCCACACCAGCTCCTAAATTTGTAATAAGTTTGCCTCATATATTTTCATGATACTTTTATTACTATCGCCGTTACTGATAACTGACGTAATTACAGGTCCAGCAAAAAACAGTCTAAAACAAAACGGAAACAAACGCTGTTATTTTGTAGGGGCGAAGCTCCTTAGGGGCTAGCCATGTCCGTGTGTCCGTCTGGCGTCTGGCGTCCGGCGTCCGATGCTCGTGCTCCTGCTCGTGAGCTCACGTGCTCACGTGCTCGTGTAGGGCAAAAAAAAAAATGAAAACGATGAAACAAATTATGGAAAATATGTTTGCGAAGTCGACAGGATTCGATCCTGTGCGAAAAGACCCCAATGGATTTTTAGTCCATCACCTTAACCACTCGGCCACGACTGCGGGACGCGTAGGGGGCTCTGAGATGTGGTATTCTCAAGAGCTGGGGATGTCATGGATGAAACGTTGCATGCAGCCGCTTAACGTCTATACAGGAGAGGGCGCTGCGGTCAAATGCGTATATAATCGCGTTAAACTTTGCATGGATTGGCTCAACGTTTATAGACGAGAGGGTGCTGCGGTCAAATGCGTATATAACCACGTTCCATACCACACATTCTCTTTCTGACATGGATGAAAACGAACGAAAGGCTCGGCATGCTGCGGCTCAGCGTCTACGCAGACAAGCACCACCAGAGCTTCGCCCCAATCAACATCATTCACCACGTGGAGATGCGGTCAATTTTGCTATCGCTGCCATTTCTTTAAAGCGCAGCTCTTAGACGCCCGTTTCCTGCTCGAGCGGTGTCGAAGTCGGCGTAACCGCGCGGTGCATTATGGGACGCGTGACGTCACTGGTGACGTCACGCGTCCTGATAGGCGTCGAAGATGCGCGAGAGCAGAGATTCCGAAAACTATGGATATGACTTCACGCTCGGGAAAGGAGGGGCTTCGGCGGTACTTGGAAAAAGATTTTCTAACACCTCCGTGCATCAAATTAAAAAAAAAAAAAATCGTTAGCGACATTTAAGATTGTTTACGCGTGGGAATGCGAAAGGCATTGTAGTCCCGTTGGTGAAATGTTTTCGAGCCCGGACAGAACGCCGTAACGTTCCGTCCGGGGAAGTGTTGGGGCAGAAAAAGCGCAATATATACCCGAAGAATACATACGCAAGATAAACACACTCTTGTACCGACGTGAGCGCCGGTACAACGTCGCGAATAAATATATATATATATACATATATATATTCGTTTATTTTTGCACACGGCGCTCCGGCGGTGGCATCACGCTCCCTCCCCCCCCCCCCCCCCCCCCCACTGCGCAGGCGCGGCGCCCCCCTACGGCTTCACGGCTTCGGTGACGAAGCGTCCGCGTTGCTGTCCTTTTTTGTGTGTGCTTTATTTCTGAGGCGCGTCCGCTTTGACCTAGAGCGGCGCGTTCTTGATGACGTATATTTTTATGGCCATCTTTCGGGGACAACGCCGCCGCCTTTTCTCGTAATAACACATATAAGGCTTTCGCCTTAAAAAAAAAAAAAAAAAAAAAAGTTTCGATATCCGTGATTCTGGAGTCCAAATGAAGACGATTTAAGTCTTTTTTCCACACATAGAGAACCGCTTCAGTTTCCCTTCAAGTATGACCACAGCCAACGCTACGATGCAACCAATCGCGCAGCGTCAAAAGTGCATCGTCACGGCGGTCGTTTTCTTCGTGGCTTTGCTAACGCCCTCTAAACCAATAACATGTACGAACGACGATTGCGTATGATGAGGCACAAGTCCGAGCGCCGTCAAAAGGCTGGAGCAGGGGTTTCCCCAAGAATCGAAATTAGGGGGGGTGTCTACATTTTTAGGGGGGCGGGGGGGTTGGGGGGGGGGGTAGGGGGGGGGGCATTGAGAATAGAGGAGTCGTTGCGAATTAAGGGGGTGCCTTCAGAAAAACAAGGGAGAGGTGTACATCCCCCCCTCCCCCTAGGGGGTGTGTAGGGAAATCGCTGGGCTGGAGGACATAAATTACATGGCAAATTGATTAGCGATTGTGTTGCATACGACGAATGTTCTAGCAACACGTGACATCAGGTCGCGTCACGTCAATTTCCCCGCTAAATTCAGCGGGGAAACTGAATTGGTGTCTGAGGGACGTGACGTGAATTTCTCCGTTAAATTTAGAGGAGAAACTAAAATTGTCCTATATCACGTTACATCAGGTCACGTGACGTCAATTTCCCCGCCAAATTTAGAGGGGAAACTGGATTGGTGTGTAGGTCACGGGACGTTAATTTATCCACCAATTCAACTTCCCGCTAAATTTAGCGGAGAAACTGAATTGGTGCGTAGGCCTGTGATGTCCCATAATGCAACACTGCGCACGTTGCATTATGGGACGTCAGAGGCCACGGCCTCACGAAATCCGGAGCCACTAGCCAAAGACCGTTTCACGTTAAACTGCAGAAACCACAAGCGCAAGGTCCCGATGCGTTCACAACGGCTGATTCTTTGAGCCTGCTGACTAAGCGATTACGCACGAAATAATGATTAACACGCTGGCATTACCCTTTTTGGCCCTTCTTGGTCGGCCTCATCAACTTGAGACGTTGCCTACGCTCCGAATTACGGCGAAGCGGAGTGTAGCAGGGTCTCTTGACCATCCTTCCCTCACCCTCGCGTGATTCGAGTTCTTGTAGATCGCTTTTGCATTCCGATAACGACACCCAATACTCCACCTGCACCCTTGCGTGTGGATTTCCTTTTCGTTATCAAAGCGGTCTACCAAGACTCCCTACAGGGGAGTTTTGCCAGATTGTTTTGGTGACTCCTGTTGGCGACGAGATCGAACTATAAGGGAAGCTCTCACCCGTTACTTGTCCCCCCAACTCCGTGTTTATCTAACACAAGGCCCGTGGACAATGCCCACAGGCCTTGTGGGCATGTTCAGGTCCTAACGCAAAAATACTAACAATAAGCCAAGTGGCGTTTATTATTAGTGCGGATCTCTTCCTAATACAATCGTCAGAGAATGCGAGGTTGACCCACTTCGGCTTTTATGCTGAGCTGGGCATACGCACCGTGCATGCTGGATTCTTCATGCAGGCCGGTGTGGTAACAAAAGAGCCCCCTCCTGCCCCTCAGGCGACCGGAGAACACGAACTCTAGCCGAACACAGACGCGGTGTTCAGTTGTCAGCCGAGCGCCGAGTCGTTATTTGTTGTCCCCATCCGTGTAGTTCTAAAGTTAGCCGCTTGGGGCGCCACGGTCTGAGCCCCTCCCCATACTCCCTAGTTGTGTGCAGCGTTACCAAACATATAAGGGCGAGAGCGAGAGTGTAATGTTAGCAGTTGGAGATGAGGGGAAGAAGGAACTCCCCTCCTACCCAGGACCCTCTTTTGTGGTACCCCGCGTCGCTTATATCCCGTTCAGCCCGTCACTCAATTTCCTTAGAAAAGCGCGGCTTTCCTCTCTGTCCCACCCGTGGCTTCCAGAGCTCTGCGCGAATATAAAGAGATAGAGTATATACTCGATATTCTGCCTGCGCATTTGTACATGCATTGTTTCGTTATCGCGTATCATTAAAGGAACGCAAACACGACCTAAAAAAAAAAAAAGACACTTGTTTTTACGAATGATGCTACCAGATGTCAAAGTGGATATTGGCTGTAAGTTCCTTTCCTCCTTTATTGCTGTTTCTCATGTTTCGGAAACAGCACAAAGACGACTTCTTTGTGTTCTACCTCGGATAAGCCTCAGTAAGCGGATTGCCCGTCTTCGAAAAATATATTTTTTTTTTCTTTTTTTTTATCTAAGGAACCAGGGTTTGGTTGGCGAGAAAGTGGATATAATTGAAGTAAAGAAAGAAACTTGCGCCTCATGCGGGTACTTTCTTTGCGGGAATCAGCGTCTGTAAACAAAAGACCGCCGCCCGTCGCATGCTTCGTTATTGGGAACACTTACTTTGAGCCCCTTAAATTTGCCAGAATAAACAATCATTTCATGATTCCTTTGAAGAAAAAGGGAGCGGGCAAGACTAAATGGAAAGTGTGGCGGAAGTTGGAATTCTGCTGTGTTCACTCTATGATTCGTCCACTACGCTTGCTCTAGTAGTTTCCTATTTTAAATTGGTTTTGCTCTGTTGTTGGCGCTTGTGTTTGTCGAGGTCGCTGCTGGGTTCATGACGGTCTCTTTAGTCCTTTTAAGCCATCCTTTGGACTCCCTGCACGATGCTTTCTTTGGAGCTACGAGAGCGTCTGGTTCCAATATCCTTCTTTATAATTTCCAGTATGCTTGCATATCAGTTCAAATATGCTTGCATACAGCTCCATAGACGAAATGTATAACAGTCCTTTCGCACGCCGTTGCCTAGCATTCTGAAATTTCACTCAGGGACGTGTGTTTAAAGAATCTAAAATTGTGTGGAAAAAAAAAAGATTTTGTTTTTAATTTTTATTTAATTTTTAACCGTCATCACTGCATTGTCAGTCGCAATGTCACTTTCATGCATTCACAAAAACTCCTCGATATTTTACGTATATCATTTCTGCGCATTACTAAGGATTAAGGAAATTTCGAATGTTTATATGACACTCCCCATCATCAGTAATTCAAACGGCGACGCTGTTATATAAATTAAACAAATTATCAATAATGTGATTAAGAACCGTCTGCGCTTTTTCTTTGCAGACGAACACGACGTGAAGCTAGATTGGCAGCGCGACGGAATGCTTTTGAAGACACCACTCGGGACGGTGGCGACATCCAGCGGCGGTCGAAAGAACGTTCTCTCCTTGGGCCCCCTTCGACGCGCTGACCTTCACGCCAGGCTCGTCTGCGAGGCAACTAGCAACGTTTCGTTGCCCGCCGCTGCATCGCTAGTCGTCGACGTGTTTCGTAAGTACGTGGACGCTGACACCATAGCTATGGTGGGCTTGATGGCACAAAAGTCTGGAACTTTCTGTCTAGCGATCTTCAAAGTTCAGACACTTTAGCCAAGCACTGCCTTCTTAATCACTTTCACTCTCATGGATCTTCTCTTGGTTTAGATAAATTAGTATTGCTCTTGTGATCATATAATTTTCTTTTTGCCTTTTTTTATTTCCATATAGTTTTTTTTTATAACCTGTGTTGCTCACTGTACGCCTCAAATGCCTTATTTTAATGAACCCAAACTAGCAAACTGGCTGCGGGTCAACTTGCTTTTTGAGTAACATGTATATGCATTACTGATAAGAAAAATAATTGAACCGAAGTGAAGTGGGATGTGGAACGATAACTCGGGCGATGGCTGTCCCGCAAATTCAAGCGTACAAAGCGGAGCATAACCTGTATGGGGCAGAGCCATTGGGAGAGTTTGGACAATGGGCGGAGCAAAGGCCGCCACCAGAGCCGAATATTACCCCCGCGGTTTGAGCGCGAACTAAAAGTGCGACACAACGTCGACCAATCAGCAGACCTCGATATCACAATATTGGAAACGACATTTAAAGCGTGAAAAAAAGTGAAAGCCGTTTACAACTCCCTGTAACGCCGAATTAGAGCGCAGCTCTTGAGGAGGAGGAGGGAAGGGTACTGGGGGGTGGGTCAAGTGACCTCGGGAGGGGGGGGGGGGGGGGGTCACGTGACCTCGGATGGGGGTTTGTGTGGGGTGACCTGGGGGTCACGTGACCTGGGGGGTCACGTGACGATGACGATGCCGATGACGTCATCAGTGACGATGACGATGCGGATGACGTCATCAGTGACGTCACGCGTCCCATAATGCACCGAGCGGTTACGCCGACGGCGACGCCGACGCCGACGCCGCTCAAGCCGGAAACGGGCGCCTAATGGTACGTTTACACCTGAGAAGAAATCCGCTGCCGCGGGAGCGGATCCGCTCCCGGCGGCGGCGGCGACGAACGGGTTGCGTTTACATCTATTTCCTTCGAGCGGCGGCGGCGGCACCTGCTGCGGCAGCTGTTCTCGTAACATCCCGTCAAATATGACGAGAAGGCGCGAGAGTTCCCACCTCAACTGTCTCTCCCAGACGTTGCTGCTCCCGGAAGAACGCCTACTCATGACGTAGGCAACGTCGCGCTGCGCAAGAATGTCACTTCCGGTCAGCGAAACGCCTCGTTTGGCGGCAGAAATAGATCCCGGACCTATACGGCTCGTGACGGCTTGAAGCTGAGCTAGTTGGTTCATGCTTGTTAAAGTGCCAGCTGCACGTTTGAAGGACACACACAAAGAGACTAACAAAAAAGGCAGACATGTCGCTGGATTAGCAACTATTTTAATGAAATCTTCTTTCTCTTTAGTCTATGTATTACGCTAAACGGAGTCTTCCTCTTCTTTTATATCTGAACCTTCGTCTTCCACTCTTCTTCTTCTTTCATGTGCCTGTGAAGTGTGCGGCTCTTCGCAGGTATTAGCCCCGTGCGCGACCGAAAGTGTCGCTGTGGTCGGCCTTCCACGATTGGCCGAACGCTGACTATGACGTCGGAAAGGGGATTTATTATCGACGGAAATAAGAGGAATGAAAGAACTTTAATTTTGACGGTGTTGGCAGTGTTCCTTTGAGAGCGCAATGATTTCAAGCTTCCACCATGCTAATAACAAACACCATCGAACTTGTTGTTTGCAAGGTAATGACGTCACAAGGGGGAACCACAGGAGGGCGCCACCAAAACTTCTCGCCGCTAATACCAGTTCCTTGTGGTGCAGCGCGATTGACGGTGCACTCACGCAATGATCTCCCTTCGCGTCAATAGCAAGGGCCTCGAGACTTTCTCGAGCAACCCTTGTGCGATTTTTTGCCAGGATATCAATATTGGCAAGGTTTGGCGCACATGTGCACACCCGACAATGGGCCGCAAGGTGCCCTGCTGCTGTGATGGTCTTCACCGACGCTGCGTGCTCTCTCGTTCTGTCGTTAATGCACCTTCCCGTTTGACCAATGTAGAATTTGCCACATGACGAAGGAATCTGGTACACGACTTCTTTTGTGCATTCGGCGTATCTGGTCTTGTGAGATGTGCTGCAACCTGTCTCTTCGTTGTTGTCCTCCCTGTTCACCTTCCGGCACATGGAGTATGCCTTATTAGGCGCAGAGCATATGACCTGTACGCCCTGTCGGCCAGCAATCTTTTTTAGTCGATGGGTGAGCCCGTGGATATAAGGAGCGACCACATAGGGTGTTCGAGGCTTCTTTGTTGTTATTGTTCCATCTCCTCCAGGTTGGCGCTTGATCTTTGCACATATATTTTCACAAATCGAAACAAGAAGTGTCCTAGGGTAGCCCGCATCTTGGAGCCTAGAGATTTGTGTCGCAAAACTCCGCCGCACCTGATGCTCACATGACCTCTTAAGGGCGGAATTGAGCGCTGTGGTCGCAACTGCTCTTTTCACATTTTTGGTATGTTCGGAGCTAAAAGGAAGAAACCCCTTGCAAGATCGTGCCTGATATCTCCAGCATACATGTCTATTCCTAAACTCTAAGGAGAGATCCAGGAATTTTATGCAGTTGTTAACGGGGAGTTCGTGGGTGAAGGTAAGATCGGCGCAGCTTTGATCGAAACACGTCATGACTGCTTCTTTACATCCGTTGGTTGTTTCATGAACCTCAGTGTTGCACAAAATTAGAAAATCACCCACATACCTAAAAAGGGCCTCTACTCGGGGATCTTTCTTCGGCTCGCCGCCACGTTTTCCGCCCAGCGTTTCGCCCCAGCGGCAAAAGCTGGGCGGATTCGCTGGCGGATCCGCAAGTGTAAACGTACCATAAGAGCTGCGCTCTAAAAAAAAGCATTCCATCTCGCAGCAGCAATGATCGTAACCACGCAGTTTGCTCTGGTTTGGAGAGCACGTTCGTTTATTTTGCCATTAATTATAGACGTGACGAAAACCTCACATGCGCCCAGTTTACAGTCACGAAGAGTTAGACCTTTTTACTCTAGCGACGCTAAAACGGCTTAAATTAATCGAGTCGCATTTTTAGAGCTCACGACCACCTCTAGGGGCTGTTTCGCAGCCTGTGGTTGGCCACGAGATGCTCGCTTATTCAAACCAATGAATGGCCAAACACTCCCAATACACGGCTCCGGTATGTAGAGTGCCTTCATACACACGCGCGCTTTTGCTTGAGTGGTGACATCTCAGCCATTTTTCGCCCAATAGTTTTTTTTATGAATTTCGAAGTGCGCGCAGTCCGGTGTCACTCAGCTCGAGCGCGTAGCTTTGGCTAATGCATAGACGCCATTTTACCACCCAAGTCACGCACCGAGCGCGCCAGAGCGTCACGCGCTGGCGCATTCAGGGCAGCAATGGATGTCTTCACCCTGAGACAGACAGACATGTAGGCACCCTACCGGTATGGGGGAAGCAGCGCCACCTTGTACTCCTAGGGAAGGAAGTGAGAGGCATGGAAAAAAGACGAGTGTGCAGGCGGGGGTAGAGGGGCGAGAGTAGCCAGGAATCACCGAGCTGTACTCTTGCAATACACATAAATGCGCTGTGGCGCTGTAGCCAGCGTTCGCACATCGCGGTGATGGTGACATCGAGGCATGAAGAGTAGTACCACTCTCGGCCACATGGAGTGGCGAGCAATCGCCAAGCCTCGGCCCTCTAGCCCGCCATAACATAACGGTCTGGACAGGGAACGCTGCGTCGGCGTTTTTGAAGAATATTTTCATTCACTGCATGCGCATGCGTTGAATATTCTCCTAGGTACCACAACTAAAGAACGAAAGAAGCTTGTGAAAATATATCGGTACGGTAAGCACCTCGAGGAATGTATTCTTCGTTGGAGAGTTTTCCTTGGGGAGGGGGAGGGGGGGGGGGGGGCAATGTTTGGTGCAGTCGCTTAAGCTGTGTGGTCCGCTCAGTTGGTTGAAGTTGTTAAAGTTAAAATGCTATCTCAGAAAAGTCCAAGTGACAAACTGGGGATGGCGCCATCTGTCCGCTGACGCTGCACGCCGTTTCGGGGGGACATATGAAGAACAATGATAGGTGTTTCATCTGCGACGTAGAGCAGTAAATATATAGATGCTTCACAGACTATAGTCGTTCCCTAGTGAAAAAAATCGTATAAGTCTGACATTTTTGGTCCAATAGACACATATACTTAGATAAGATCACATAATAGCATATGAGAACATTATAAAATCATATAAGAACAGTATAAGATTATGTAAGGAGTTATAAGAAACTTATCAAAAATTTAAAAGAAACTTCTTATCAGTTTCTTATAACAATTTATCAGGGTTTGGCAGAAATACTTAAAAACGGAATTCGGAAACACAAATACTGGGATACATTAAAATAGTAGCTAAAATACTGATACTAAAATATATCTATAAAAATGTATCGCGATGCGTATCGGAAATACATTTTAAATAGAGGCAAAAAGTCTTTGGAAATACAAATACAGGAATACATTTTAGGGAGGGCAGAAATACAAATATTGAAATACTGATACTGGAATAGATCTTTAAAATTTGTTCGAGACGCCAACTAAGATGAAGCTTGAAGTTTGAAGGTGAAGTTTTTGATCCCGAAATTACTTTCCCGGAGGCTTGGCACTTTGCACTGAAGATAGTGGTTTCGGACGACGAGGGTCTTCAATGGGCTCCAAAAACGTTTCATCTATACCTGTTTTCACCTTAAGAACCGAAGTAAAACAAGTCCGGCTCCTCGCGGAACGTTACTAATTTCCCCCTTTATGTGGATAATGAAGACATATGTAGGTGAATTTTAGATTAGATATATGTTATCTTATCAAGATGTACACGTTCCAAACGTCAAAGGCATCGCTTTTCCCTCCGACAACCGAATCTCGTGAGAACTATTTCGCGCCGCGTAGGAACAATGCGCAAAACGTACTTTTTTCTTGAGGTGAAAACAGGTATAGGACTGACCGCGGTCCCTTCCCTGACGTCCTGTCTGTCTGACGAGGGATGCGAAAAGACATTGACCTCTAAATAAATTCAGTCACCCAAAATCCCATCAAAATGTCACCACGCCCCTGTCCAATAAGGACGCCCCTGTCAATATTGATCACATGTGGTCACGGTGAAATGAACTGGTATTCGTTATCTGTAGGTGTGGCCTTGAACATGAAACTTTACCACGCTGCTGTATGAAAGGACAATATGTACTTTCGTTGTAGGTTACCTCGTTGAAGATCGTGCAGGCAGTGTGATTTGAAATTTTTTAGAATAGCGAACCACCTGAAGCATCCTGGAACACGTCTTATCTTCTATTACGGTTCAAAAAACGATACGGTGGCATCCTTGTTGTGAAGGTCCTTCCTGCCGACCCTCCGCCACCGACGCATGGATTGCAGTCCTAAAGTTTCGCCTAGCATCATCCAAACAGAGATCTCGTGGATTGCGACCTGATATTGCCCGCCCAGGTGCGAGCTCTCCGAGAAACAGTGCGCTTGAGACGAGTCGCAGGTGTACAAAGTCTGGGTCGGCACAACGAGGCCACGTCTGGCCTCCTTCCTGGGTTCCGGATCACGTTCACTTTGGCTGATGACGTACCCTTGAGCCATGAAATATTACGGGCGCAGCCGCAGACACATTCGAATAAGTGTTGAACTTCACTGCATGAGTCATCCTACTATTTCAAGTCAACCATCGACAGGCTCGTGCTGCAACGGACTGTGACTCAGCTTTGCCGGCAGGGTGTAATGTGTGTATATGTAAGAGAGACGGTTAGCAGCTGAGGCAAGAGAGACGGCTAGCAGTGGGCATTGGATGCCAGCAAACAATTACTCAAGAAATCCCTACCTAAGGACCTGCGTCAGAAGATGCTCTGACTCCACTCCTGGCACGCCACCTGGTTCGAGTCCCCGACTACGCAACACTTCTCAGAAGAGAGAAGAGGACGCATAGAGAATAGTTCGGAGAATCGGAAGGAACCTTGGTCAGCATAGTAACAATGCCCCAGTATCTCATTTACCCTAATCCGTCAAAAGTAAAAAAAAAAGCGTTTGGACTTATATTCTTTTTTTTTTCAGGGGGGGGGGGGATATTTCTTAAGAAATGTAACGAAATACATTTCATCCTGATTTTATCGCGATACAAAGAAACATTCCAAATGTATTTCGATACAGGAATACAGATACTGGTGAAAAAAAATGTATCGCGATACAGAAATAAAGATACGAAATGTATTTCTGATATACTATCGCGATACATTTGTATCGCGATACTGCCCAACCCTGCTATTTATATACTTTTGTATGGTTCGTATATGTACCTTTATGATCTTATTTGATCATATCTGTTTGTTGGACCAAAACATTTCTCATACAAATAAGATGTTTCACTAGGGTTTTCAGTTAGTTCCTTCTGCGTCGTGTCTCTGTCATGAATTGCTTTAGTCAATTACTCTCTGGAATAATTGTGTAACTGTTTAGTGAAGTGTTCTAGAAGGGATTATACAAACCATGTGCCTAATCTTCGAGTTAATAAACACTAAGCAACTGCATTCGAAAACAAAATATGTTATTGGTTCTTTTCTTAAATAACTCCCCTTTCAAAACAAAAAGGTTCCCTGGACAATATATATGTAAAATATATCAAGTATGTGGTCTATAACAATATCACAATGCAAATTAAAAAAAAATGCTGCTGTCCTTACGCAAAATAAGTTGTGAATTCAGATGTAATTTTCCCGTCTAACTCAAACACAGCTTCTGTTGTTTTTTTCTCTTCCTCAAAAACGAATAGTCGCACCCACGGACGTGACCATCTGGAGCTGGCCACAGGATAAGAACGAACTCGTAGCACCTAGTGGCTTGACGATGGCTTCGTCTCAGGCTACGTCTCCGGCCGGTCTTGGCTTCGAGTGCGAAGCCACGGGTAGCCGGCCGCCAGCCAACATAAGCTGGTTCCTGGACGGCCGACCCATGGACCCGGGTTTCAGCCACGCGAGCCTTGAGGGCAACGTGTCACGGAGCATCCTCTTGATGCCCGCCTCAGAGCGCCAGGCCAGGCTGCTGGAGTGTAGAGCCACCAACGGACAACTGCCACACGACAGAGGTGTCGTGAGCCGCTTCTTCAAGGTTGATCTCTCTCGTGAGTTGGCATCTGATCACGAGAAATACCCTTACTATGCTAGATATTGTTGCCAACAGTTTGAGGCACTTGAAAACAACAAGAAGTTTCCTTTGTAGTCCTTCTTCTGGCAAAGAGCTCACTGTCTTTTACTGTGTCTTGACGACGCGTCAAGACACAATGAAGCACACAAGTATAAAAGACTCGTGACAAGAAAACGTTTCTGGACACAAGTATAAAAGAACCTTCTAGACACAAGTATAGAAGACTGGTGCGACGTTAGAACATGGTGGTAGAAACATAGCAGCCGAAAGGCATCATCATCCTAGAACTGTCAGTAAACATAGCCTTCCGATTCAACGTTTTTGCCTGTTGAACTTGAAATTATATCAAACCTTGTAAGATCAAAAGCCAGCAGGTCGAGCGCCAAAAGTGTTAATGAAAAGATATAGAAACGATATAGTACTATTGTATTTGTACTTTTTCCCTTTGTTAGCGAAGTCCTAATAAGAACCTCGCATTGAGGCTGAAACAAGTGCGACGTTTGGAAGAATTAAGAACTTACAAAACAACGTCGTCAGATGTGATCGCCTAATATCAAACCGCTCGTGCCTGAAGATTTCCCAAGTCTTAACCTTGATGACGGCTATATATTATTCAATGATCTCCTGATAGCTGAGTTGTGAAAATCGAGGCTGTGGTTATGCCACTTATGCACTGGTTACTCGACTTACACGTGAATACTCACACATTCAAACTAGCGAGTCAAAGCTGTCCCAAGAAATGTTAACTCAATATTAGAAAAAAGCATGTGCAGAAAATAACGTCACTGTAACTTCTCCCGATACCGCTCCGTGATCCGTCAGGCTGATGGGCCATTAAAGGCTTTGTCATAAGCGAACTTCTCCCATGTCCCGGCAAATGTTTGCTTTCTAACCTCAAAGGTGGATATAACTGGAAACAGCGCACAAATAACAAAGACGAGGAAGGTGCAGACGGGACAAGACCTTCCCTGTCTTTGTTGTTTTTTCTCGCCGTTTCTAGTTCTATCATGAACAAACTGGCCTGCATCGCACAATGTTTCAAAGGTGGAGCGTCGAAGACAACGTAAAGCGTGACACGAAATGTTTTGCGTTCCAGCTAACGTCGCCCCGAATGTGACGAAACAAATACATGATATCAACATTGTCAGATGAACGGTTTTTGTTTTTCCTTTTTAATGCTTGTGTCATCATGGATCACCAAGGGACGGCCACTACACCAGTGGCCTCGAAGGCAAAAGTTGCGCTTTATGTCAAGTGGAATTTACTTTACTTTTGCGTAAGTTTGAAACCATGCAGAATTGCTAGCTGTCTTAATACGACCACATGAGCTTCTGTTTCTTCTGCTACAATGACCCTTTTAAGATTTCGTTGATTCTGCAGCCTTTTGGTATGTACACTCGGGGACAGGACTAGACTTACGCAAACTTTTTTACAGCCTCAAGACCACGACAGGCATCGTGTTTCTTTATGATGAAGTGTCCGTTTATGGTCTCATTGACTCCAAGGGATCTTTTCCGCTGCAGACAAGCCCGAGGTGAGCCTTCGGCTGGGCACGGGCCTCAACGGCAGCCACATCACTGAGGGTAGCGACGTGTACCTGGAGTGTTCCGTGGTGGCTGCGTCAAGGATCACGGACGTCGCCTGGTACCACGAGGGACGGGAGCTGAAGGGCGAAGGACAGGAGGCCCTGGTCACCTCCCGGTACCTGGTCATTCGCCAGGTGACCAGGAAGGAGATGGGACGCTATACCTGCAGGGCGACCAGCGCCGAGGGAGAGACCGTAGAAAGTCCGCCTTTCTACCTCCGAGTTCAGCGTAAGACTGCAACTTTGCACGTTTTTAAGGCTAGTGTTCACATTTGCGTTTGAATGTAACCAGGACAGCAAAACATTGTTAAGACTAGTTCGCACGTTTCTGTTTAACTATAACCGACCTCGATTAAACCCCCTGCGGCCGCTTTCCAGAAGAGAACACACGTGGCGCCATTTACCGGGAAGCTCAGGAACACTTGAGGTATGCACATATTTTGCGCATCCAACATTGTTAGAAAAACTACAATTTTCGATAAATAGTGCATAGGTCGGAATGATTCCAGGGCTACCCGACACCGCCCAACTCAAAGGGTTCAGCCGCATCTATCCATACATCTATTCATCCATCACATCGTAAGAGGGTACTAGCGGTTACCGCGCAGTCGATTACACTCAAACGAAAATGCCTGCACCAGGCTTTAAACAATGCCCGTCAGTCGAATTTTCATTAGGTCAGTTGGACAGTAAAGCAATCACAGAGGGAAGCTCGAGAATACCACAGTGAAGCCTCGGGGGGGGGGGGGGGGGGGGAGGATTTTAAATTTTCTTACCAGCATCGACCACCTTAGCTTTTTATGTTTTGGTGGCGCCACCTGGCGGGGGCCCTCCTGTGATGGAGCTAGTAGGATGCGAGCAGACGACGCGCTATGTCTAAGCACGGAGTGGTAATGTTAGTTTGCATGTATGCCAATTAAAACGGTTTATTTATTAAAGAAAGGTGTACGACGTTTTCTTGAATGATCTTTCTAATGAATCAAAGCGCCTCGAAGGTGCTTTTTATAATAAAACAAACTTTAAAATGTAAAAAAAAACAAGCTTGGAGCTTCACAGTACAGCTTGCGCGGCATGCTTCAGGACTATTCACAGTCTCTCTATAATCCCTGCTTTTTTTTGTTTTTTTTATCAGTGGAGGCTGTTGTAGAGAAAGGTTTTGCATTCACCAGAGTAAATGACGTGCTGTCTTGGCTTCCGAAAGACAACTGCCGCTGTCAGCGCCATTTTTCGGAAGCGTCGCGCAGATATTTGCCTGGTGCCATACTTTGGTTCGCCTTTTTGCCGCAACGGGCCTGATGTCGCGAGTTTCGCCCTGCCATGGTGGAAGCTACAGCTGCACTCTCCTGACTATACTATGATACACGGGAAATACCAGAGAAACAAACAAATTTGTCCTAATCTAAAACGGACCTTTTTGTGAACAACCGCAGCCTGTTTATTCACGCAGATTTCGTATAAGAGCCAATCACTGCAGCTACGGGGGCGTATCAAGAGAATAAATTGCTGTAAAGAATTCTTTTAGAAACATTGTCTGTTAGAAAACAATAAGCGTGACGTGCCGTTAGTGATTGTTTCTGCAAGTATGCAGAGAAGGAAGCCATGGGCGTTTTTAAAGATGAATAAAGTTCTCGTTGAACCAGTTAGGACTTCTAAGCCATACATAGGCCATAGGCTTTCCGGTTTTAACCCAAAAGCCAATTTCTCTGAGAAATAAACACCGGTATATTTACGCCCTACACATACAATATTCCAGCCTAACCAAATCTAGCCCTCCCTCTCTGAACAAATTTGTTTCGCCAGATACTAACTTCTTCAAAACATCTGACAAAACTTGAAGTGTCGTGAGTAGTGATATGGCTAATGTTAAGCTACCATATATATTATCCTAACATCTGTAGTGTCATTGCTAACGCCACACTTTCCTAATTAAAGAACAAATACTAAACATTATTATGAGGTAAGCTCTGGCGGTTATGGCAGTATGACATTATTAAAGTTCTCACGTTTTTTAAAAAAGAACAACATTACCACATCGGGCCGCTTACACTTTGTAAAAAGTACGACTGCGACGTTTCCTATTACCCTCATTTCTTGTTAATACGGACCCGCTAACATTAGAGAGTTTTAGAAAAGGAAGCCCATACGCTTTCGGCTCCGTATTCTACAGACGCAATTTTTGGGGGACGAACTGGGTAAGTACATGCACTTTGGTCTTTTTATTGTGGACCAACCGCATTATAGACCATTCCTTAGAGCGGGGGTAAGCAACCGGTGGCCTGCGAGGCCATATGATACGGCCCCTGACACACACACACACACGCACATACTCTCAAGGACTAATGGCGCAAGAAATCTGGTTGGTTGCAAACGTTGTGTAATCGGACGTATTCATTCTGAAACACCACACCAGGGGGTAAGTTTCCTATGCACGTTCATTGTAATGATTGTATGTATCACCCATCTGCAGTTCTGTTGCACCAAAGTGATGCATCGAAAAGTCGTAATTAAGATCATTATATAGAGTAGAAACTGTTCGAAATCACGGTTCTGCACAATTGTCAATTTCAACAGTTTCTGACACATACGGAGGCTTACGATGGAGATCCAGGCCAAGCGAGTGGTCAGAATTTTATTGTAAATCCTCTAGGCCGTCATTACAAACAGCAATTGGACTGGCGGCTTTTAGTTTGTCTGGGTTTTTGGATGTTTAAATGGGACCTGTGTACCCTTGAAAACGATGTAGGGGGATCCTGGGCCCCAAGAGCCTCGCGAGATACACCGTGCAGCACAGGGCATAGCAGTTCACTCTGCGTCAAATCGTACATGTTAGGAAACTGATCCCCTCACTCCTCCAACCAACCCCCCCCCCCCCCCTCCCCCGTCATATTAGCGAGACAAGACCGTACCTACGGAAAGAACGCCGAAAGCAATTACCCGCTCTAGGGATCAGGTTGTTTTCTCCCCGGACCTCGATGGGCACCTTGGAGGTTGTCTACGGTCAGAGACCGGGGGTAATCGTGGAAGATGGATCCGGATGCTGGCCGCAGAGTTGAATAGCACCTCTTGCTTTTTCTTCTTATGGCCGACGGCGGAAAGTTGACGGACTTAAAGGCGAAGTTGTAATAAATACAAAAAAAAAAAACTTTACTGAGACAAAAAGGTGCAACTACAGAAATGCAGCAACTATATATGAGAACTAACCAACTGACACACACAGTCATAGCCTCCTCTATAATCACAAAGCCTGGCGATTCGATGACGGAGCCATAGAGTGCCCGGTCGCAGACTTGGAGCGCCAGGATCTGGTAGCACAGAGCATTTCTCGGCGAGCCTGTAGTCAGTAGAGTTCCTGTATAGTATAGGCTCCCTACGGGAGCCGTTCACGCATGGCATGTGGATACAGCTCCTCACGTGACTGAATTCGGCGAATAGCAGCGCCGCGCGTTCGAGGCGCGCGGCGGGCTCAAAAGCCTGGGAACGTACGCCGGGGCGCGTGCAATGTCTACTTTGCTGCACGACACTTGATACGGCTCCTCACGTGATCGGATCTCGACGAATAGCGGCGAGGGCGGCACGCGGCATGTGGAATCAAACGCGCAACTCTGGCTCCCGTAGGGAGCCTATACAGGAACTCTAGTAGTCAGCGCACAGCTTTTGCAGCGGCGAGGACCCAAAACATGGTTTTCAAACCCGACGAGAAAAGAAGCGGTAGCCCGAGGAACGCGAGAAGCACGAGCGGACATTCCATCGCTCGGGACAAGTGTGTTTCGGCGTCTCGCCGCAGCGGGGCGCCCGTTACATGCCTCTTGTCTGCCGCTCTACCTTTTCACTTTCGGCGGCCGCGTCTCGTGGCGATCTGCCAGGCTTTGTCAGTATAGAGGAGGCTATGACACAGCTTGTGTAGATAAACAGAAGTCAAAATGTAAACACTGAAACTAACTGCCTCGTACGGCTTAGGTAGTTAGCAGATACAAGACGGACGCCTCGGTGTCAAGTGTCCTCCCGCGTAGGCTGAGGACGGCGGCTAAGCCGCGGAGCAGGGGCAGCCGCGCACGACGGAAGTGGGGACGCAAGAAGCACGGCGGGCAAACCGCGGGAAAGAACTAGTGGACCGCTCGGGCCAGTTCCAGCTCGACAATTCTTCATCATATGATATCGGTGCGGTCGAGGGTTATAACAGTGCACCTAAACCTGTCTCATCCAATCAGTCTAGATAGAATCCCATTGGGTACAGGCGACGCACTCGCGACCAATCGGACGGGCAAATCCAGCCTCGCCACGAGGCCAAAAGGTCAGCTCCAGAGGACAGATCCCATGTCTCAGAGCCTAAACATCGAGACACGAGCGCTGGTTTCTTTATGGTCGGAGAGAATAAACCGACTCCGACGATTCCAGCGAGAATCGACCAGAACGTGCCTCACGAAAAAAACCCTTCCCTTCACCGCGGAGCGCAAGCATTATACAGCGTTCCCCCTTAAGGCCCAT